>QANX01005556.1:0-30954 GCA_003254975.1 Ochetophila trinervis
TATATATATATATATAATATATGTATAGTCGGACTATTCTAAGATATACCTGATATAAAATATGTGGCATCACTAATAGATTATTATCAATGACAAAGCGTTACTGCTAATTACTATTAGTGAAACTGTCAATATACTTTATAATAATTTGATTATATATATACATGGGTGCTAAGGCATCCAATTTCTAGTTTTTTAAGGAGCTAGAAAACACGGTTGAGTGTTTTAATGCCTCAGTCAAAATAACTTGGAATTGTGGTCAAAATTGGAACATTTGCAAAATTAAGTCAAAATTGGGGGAAATTGCAAAACGGTGCGTTTGATTTCATTTGCAAACATTTGCAAGCTCGGGCTCTTCACATATTGCTAACCGAAGCTTCACAATATACAAGGGTACATCAAACCAGAGGAAAATTGGCGGTGGGAGATCATCAAACGCAGCAACTAGTCGGCCTTACTCTTGGAACCTCCAACTCTGCTTTCCCATTCCTTTGCACCAGTCAGCAGCGAAGCAAGAAGCCATTTGAGGTGAAGGCAACACCGAAGGCTTCCATACTCCGCGGCTTCCTTTGCACCAGCGGCGGCGATACTCCTCTGCACCTTTGCATCAGTCGGCAGCGAAACCCTTCGGTTTGCAGGAAGTATTTCCAATCTTCAGTTATTTAGGGTTTATGATTTTTTTTCCCCAATTTACCGGGTTTTTTCCACCCAATTTTGAAATGCTTTCAGCCTGATATTGTATGGAAGATAATGTATATGAATATAGTGGATGCATATAAGAAATGCTCCCAGTGCGCTTTTTTTATATATTTTTTGATAGATATTGGTTTTCAATTTTTATATATACTTTTAATTTGAATTTAAGTTCCTAGATGATAATTATTCAAAATTGTTGATGCATATGAATATAGCAAGTATTAACGTTGTGTGTTAATGTCAATCTTTGGATGGCCCAAAATGCAATGGCTTCATTCTTCCCATTCTTATGTGGTAATGTCTTAATTGCAATATAAATGAAGATGAAACAGTTCAAAGTTTATGTAATGGGAAGTTCATTAGCATAATTCCACACAAGAAACATTTTTCAGAATTCAAGATTATGTTTAGAGAAAATATGTTATTAGATTGCCATCCAAGCTTCATTCATATTTGTATCTATTCCTAAAGCCAACATAAACAGGAAGCTCTTTGTTTTTGCTTACTAACCATTTAAAATTTTTAGATGAGAATAATTCATCCTGTAAGAATATATACATAATCATAAACAAGAAACAACTCCAAGCTACATCAACCAAAACGAAAAAACAAAAACAAAAAATAATGTGCATTTCTGGAGTTCTATATAAAAAATGATTGTGAAAGTTACCTCAAAACCCAGTTGGATTAGCTGATAATATTGAGCAATTATTTGACTAGAGCCTGAAAGAGAATTTTTATCAAGAAATAAACAGAACAAATAATTATTACTAGCTAATACATTAAACTATCAATGCTAATAGGAATGCAGAACAACACTTGATTTAGGTTGACAATCTAGCATCTATCCAAAATCAAATATAAAACCACTCAAGATTGATATATAATACCTTTTGAGCTTGGAAATGGCATAGCAAGTAGACTCATTATAATGTTGCTCTGTGTGTGACTGTGTGTTCGATATGGACTAAGGTTATTTAGTTATCCCTTTCATGTAATTAACATCAACTGAAGATGCCTCGCTTTCTATAATGCATATGTTCGTGAATGCAGGTTTAGTGTAAGGATTGAAAATAGAAAGAAGAAACCTGGAACAAATGAGTTAATTTGGAAACAATTTCTTTGCTCTAAGGAAGGACGAACAAATGATTTTTATCAAAAAAAATTGAATGATGATCTTTTTTTTTCACGCAGCCCAGCAGGCAGGGCCCGCCAGGTGCCTGGTCCCGATCTTTTTTATTTTACTTTATAAAATAACATGAAAGTGATATGGTTTTAGTTGTTGGAATTCCAACTCTCTTCTCCTTTCACTTAGAGAAAGCTCTCTGACTTGCCTTCATGGACTCCTAAGTGCAATTTTTATTTGGATCATATACCTAATGAATTAAGTTAACTAAGATAAAAGATACCTACCCAAATTATACCTTGAATTAATAAATATTACATTTCAACTATAGGTTCTTCAAGCTCTTTAAAAAAATGTTACAAACTAGATTATCTTGCTAAAATATAAAATAACTCCTAAAGCTATCACAAGCAAACATATGTAATACTTTATCAAAAAAAAAAAAACATATGTAATAAACTGTGTTTTGTCTTATGATAGCTCTTTCCTTGTCTTTTTGTAGCTTTTCAATTAAAATGTTGAGCATAGCGTTCACATCGAACTTTAACTCTCGAATATTGCAATTTAGTTTCCAATTTGAGTTTATAGATTGTATATCGTCATTCCAAACAAAGTTTCCATAATACTCACCATCCTATAAAGATAAAACATAAAGAATAAGTCATTCAAAATAAATTTTATTGTAATACTTGCAAACAAACCTTGATATTATAAAATTTCAATATTTTCTGTTTGGATTCTTTTCTAAACTAGATATATTTGGCTTTATATAACCATCACATACACATTTATATTGGACATAAAATTCATTTGTACTTGATGATTACATTGAACCTAAAAACAAAACAGTTCATTTATATCATTTAGAGCCATAAATTGAATATTAAACCTAAATTCATAACAATGCAGTAAGTTATAAGCCAACATCACCGAAAAATCCATTACAAAGTTGGTTAAGCATAACATACATACATCAATTTACAAAACTAAAAGCTCATAATATACATACATAACATACAAAACTAAAAGCATAACATACATACATAATTATCAAGCTGGTCAGCCTCATAATAAAAGCTCTTGCCATTTCAATTTACAAAACTAAATCCATACATATATCAATACAGTAATATATTCATTAAAACTCACAACTAAAAATCAGTATTACCATGGTTTTGGTTATGGTCAGCTTCATATTTTGATCTCTGTTTTTTTCCAAAAAAATTTTTGGCGAATATCACTATCTTTTCAACTTGCAATCGGTATTATGTGCAATACATAATGAAAACAAATTTTCAGATTGAATTGGGGGAAATCAACATATATATACATTGCAGTGTAATTTTCGGATTAAACAGGTAAATTGGGGGAAATAAATCAGACCAGTGTAAATATACAATTAAATTTTCTAATCAAATTTCAAATTTCAATCAAAGCACCATCTCAAAATATTGAAATCAAATTTTCAGATTAACTAGGTAAATTGGAGGAAATTGGGGGAAAAAAAACCCTAAACCCTAAATTTCTGAAGATTGGAAATACCTCTGGCAAACATAGGAGTATCGCCACTGACTGGTGCAGCAGAGTATTGTCGCCGTCAATGCAGAGGAAGCTAAGGAGTATGGAAGCCCGTGGTGCAGAGGAAGCCTTCGGTGTTGCCTTTGCCGCTGACTGGTGTAGAGGAACGAGAAAGCAGAGCCGGAGGTGCTCGGAGTAAGGCTGACTGGTGGCTGCGTTTGATGGTCTCCCACCTCCTATTTCCTTTAGTTTGATGCACCTCTCACTACAAAAAAAATGGGGCTTTTGTGACGGAAATCCTTGTGACGGTAAATTGCCCGTCACATAAAGGTGTTTATAGTGTCGGACATATCAACGGCCGTCACAACTTTTAATTTATTTTAGGATAAATGTCACGCATTTTTTCCCGTCACAAATTAACATGAATAGTAGGGCTAAATCCCTGGGAGGGAAATTTTTTTTAAATTTTTTGAGTTCATCTGTGACGGAAATACAAATTTCGTCACAGATTCCATGAAAAAAAAAATAATATAAAATTTACAATGATTCTGTGACAGTGTTATATCCGTCACATTTGGATATTTTGTTAATTGTGACGGTCATTCTGTCACAATTACACTTAAAATTCAAATAAAGGTTTAGATTTTGACCGGAAAATTTTGGAGGGAAATTTCCTTCCCATACAATTACAAAACTGTGACGGAATTTTAAACCTTTGTGTCACAATTGCTAATTTTATTTTAAATTTTTTTCCTTTTAAATATATTTAACACTTATACAAAATTAAGATCAATTTCTTCTTCTCATATGTGCAAGTGCCAACAAATCTCTGTTTTGCTTGTGGAGGCCGAAAGTGAGAGGGAGAGAAGAGATAAAATTTGCTTCTTAAATTTCTACCCACCCAACTTCAATCTATTTGTCCACCAAAGGATTCAAACCTTTTAAATCCATTGGGAAGCTTAGATTTTAGCCTTTTTCCCTCTAGATAGCTCAAAATAAGGGTGGGCAAAACCGAACCAAACCGTTGCTTTTGGTTCGGTTTGGTTTGGTTTATAGAAAATAATGGTTTGATTTGGTTTACTATGTTAAAAAACCGTCATTAATGGTTTGGTTTACGGTTTGGATAATTTTTGGACCAGACCAAACCGTAAACTGCACTTAATATTATATACATTTATAATATTTTTTATTATTAATAATATATATAACTAATATATATTTTTAATTTTTAGTTTGGATTGTATTACTTGTTTTAATTTAGATTTTGAATTGTAATATTTTTAATTTGAATTTAGTATTATAGTATTAAAATTAGTTTGAACTACAAAATTAAATTTTAGTCTTGTAGTTATTTTGGATTGTAAAATTTTAGTCATTTGATTTCCTACACTCTCATATGTAATCTGTAATACCCCCGTCCTAGGAAAGTATTAAAAATTTTCAAATTTGACTAAGTTTGACCAGGTTGACTGTAAGTGGGCCCTGAGTTGACTTTTTCTGTGGTTTTAGTTTTGTTTTGACTTTGGTACCAATGCCTAGAGCTCATCGATACGAGTTCGTAGACTAGTAGTATGCTTGATTCGGGGCTAAGACCGAGAAGTTATGGTTAAAATAGTGTGAGGGGCATTTTGGTAATTTTGCAAGGCTGACATTAAAAGAGTGAAATGACTAAATTGCCCTTACTGGAATTTCTTAAATTTTCCAGAAGGGTCTGGAATTGGGCGCGCCTCTCCCCCCCCCGATGGTCTCCCTCGCGCAACAGCCCCCCCCACCCCGAGCCTCCCTCTTCCGCCGGCAAGGGCTAATTTCCGGTGAGATCAAGCCGGAAATTACCTGGAACCTGAAGCTGCCGATCTCCCCAACTCAACAGTGTCGATGACAGGACGTGGAGCAGCCCAGATCGCTGGGAAACGGGGTAAACCCGATCAGCCCTGTTTGTGCAATCGCCGGATTCCGGCAGAAATTGGCCGACCCGTAGCTTGGAAAAGATGGCCTGGGTCCTCCTCCACCTTTCTCCACCGAGTTCTGGCCGTGAATCGCAGTGGATCGCCGGAAACAACCAAGAAGCCGGTGGACCCATTTCTTCTTCGATCGCCGGATTCCGGCGGGTTTTCGGTTGGGCGTATGGTTTTTGTCTCCTATCTTGGGCCTTCTAAATCTGACTCTACCCTTCGTTGAACTCGAATCGTCCTCATTTGATCGGTACAAGGAAAGGATTCAAAGCCGGGATTTTTCGGCGAGATTTTCTGTCCAATTGCGGTAACCGTTGGTCAAGGTTTGTGGAATTGTTGAGTTGCAGGTCTGGTAAGATCCTAATCTTGGTCAGCTTTGTTATTATTTGAATTTTAGTTTGTGGATTTGAGTTGCAGGTTCAATTCGATTAGCTTCAATTGATAGTTCATTAGATTTGTTGCAATTGAGAATTGTTCATTCTAGATAAGTGCTTGAGTTTTATAGTGGTGTTCATGATCAAATAAGGAATTGAAACTTTGGTTTTGGGTGTATTTTATTTCAGTGGGCTTTGTGCACTAATTTAAAGAATGTAATAAATATAAATAATTAGGTAGGTATGTGTGAGTGTGTATGTGTATATTTGCACTGAAATTGTAGACATATTGTAATGTGAGGATGAAATTGATGTGTTAATGCTGAGTTGATAAATTGTGTTTGGTAGTTAAATTTAATTGATGATTTGCGGTATAAATAAATATGTGTATTTATGTTTTGATGATTTTCTTTGAGTTGTAATGTGAATAACTGATTTGTATGTGACATTGGAATTGTTATGGATGTACTGTATGTGATTGTGGTTGATGATGTGGTGATTGTGGGAATTGTTGAATTTTTGAGAAAGTGTGATTGTTGTAGGTGTGATGGTTGTTATATTGTATATTTGAATTTAGGTTGAAATATATATAACCTTGTGTTAATATATATCCACTTGTTTTCAATTAAAAGTTCGAATTTGATGTTCTAGAGTTTCAATTAAAATATTTTTGGGTAATTATTTTGTAATTAACTAAGTTTTCTTTAACACTGGTTTAGTAGGAAAAGGGGAAAAATAAATATAGCTTAAGCTTCAAATTTTGATGAGCTTGCTGATGAAATCGGATAGGAAAAGGGGAATAAGAAGTTTAATTTTGCTTTTCTTAGTTATTCCTTTGAAATAATTGTTTTTATATTATGAAATGCATTGACAAGCTTTTCCTCTTTTTCAAATTAGTATGTGGAATTTTTTTTAATAAGATAATGTCAACTTATTGATTATTTCACTTGCTTTCCTTTTGTACTAATTGAACAGACATGTGACAAAAATGTAGATCGTCAAAGTGTATGTTTCCTGACAGGACCCATCTACCAGGGTCTTGCCTGCGTGACCTAATGTTGCCACTAAGCCACAAGCAGTTGATAAAATCCGTTACACTACTATTCCAAAGTTGACGAAACTAACAGACTAAAAGAATTCTCTACTGCCAGAAATTTTATTAGAAATTTCGGCAGCATTTCAACTGTTTTCTAACACTCCCCAAAATGCTAACAGTCATAACCTGCAGGGAAAAACATTTCTATACAAAATTTATTCTACCAGCACACCTTTCCACACAAATAAACCACATTTTAGTACACAATCCAACACTTAAACAAATATATTGTCTAAGTACGGTGTAGCTGGACTCAGTCTAACACTGAGCTGCCTATATACCCTTTCTACAATGGATCAAGCTACCTATAGTTCCGACAGCATATTTATACCAAATATGCTACAGTCAAACACATTCACAAACTATATGTACATTTCTCAGTTATCACATAATATATACACATAATATTTCCGTAACCGCCATTATCAACCACGAACTTCAATCACATAATCCAATCATTTATNTCCATAGCTTGGCGGCATGATTCCTCGCCCAAGCTAGCAATACTCTGCTTGACGGCATAATTCCTCGCCCAAGCAGCTCTCAATAAAAAAAAAAATCATTTATTCTAGGGAACCATAACATAATATATATAAATTCTACACAATAATATATAAATTCCACACATCATTTACTAACTATTTAATATCACAGAACTCGGTCACAAATATAAATATGTATATATATTCATACCACAATTCAACTCTCAATCATAACAATTTAATTAATTTAACAATAACCACACGTTGTGCATTAATCAATTTACACCCAATTTCCATATTTTTCCATCACAACAATTCAATTTAAAACAAACATTCACAAGGTAATTTATTCATTATACCCAAAACCACATACGCAATCCAATCGATTCTCAACAATCAAACAGTATTTCAACTAAATTCAAAAACAATTCTTCCAGAAATTTATCTACCATTCTCAGTGCAATAATCACATAATATATACACATATAATAAATCCGTAACCGTCATTATCAACCACGAACTTCAATCACATAATCCAATCATTTATTTTGAAAATACCAATTCACATCACAGCAATTACTAAACATAATTACACACATCCTACATTATAATCCTGGTATATCAATGCGTTCCACCGCAACCACCAAAATACAATTGTACACATTTCTATCACGATTGTCTACAATTCCCATTTAACAATTTTAACAACACCACTCACAACCGGGTAAATTCTGATATTTATCTATAATATACAAATTATATATTGAAACGAAGCTCATGAAATTTAGAACGCAACCGTGAACTTACCTCGTCCATCCGCCGCCGGTGGTGGCCGAAAAACAGCCAAAAAGGGGCGGTCGAGCACCCGTAATTCGCACCGCTTACACGACTGAGATTTAGGATGAACGGGTGCCGGAATCGAACTCAGAAGGTCCAAAAGAGGGGAACCGGATCAGTTTCGTCGCCGAAAACTGCGGGAATCCAGCGATCAAAGAAGCCACGGGTCTGCCGGCTTCTCCACGTTTTCCGGCGAATTCACGACGTTTCACGGGCAGCAGCAGGTGGGAAAGGGAGAGGAGGACCCAGCGAACCTTTCCCGGGCAGTGGGTCGGCCTGACCCCGCCGGAATCCGGCGAATCACGAAGTTGCAGCTGACCGACTTTTCTCACATATCTGGCGATCTGGGCGTTAATCCGGCGAGTCCTCGGTGCCAAAAAGAAAAGGGGGTCGGCAGCTTCATTTTTCCGGTTAATTTTCGGCCTGGGTTGGCCGGAAATGGCCGTTACTGGCGAAGGAAGGCAGCGGCGCAGGTGCACAGGAAGCCGGCCACGGGAGGGGGGGTGCGCGCGTGCCTCCTTCCAGACCTTTCTGGACATTTTAAAATAAAGGCAGGGGCAAAATAGTAATTTTAACCCTGCCACAGCAAATTACCAAAATGCCCTTCACGTTATTTCAGCCATAACTTCTCGGTCTTAACTCGGAATTGAGCGTACTACTAATCTACGAACTCGTATCGACTAGCTCTACACAACGGCACCTTAGTCAAAGCCAAAATACTCTCACACAAAAAGTCAACCTCGAGCCCTTTCTTGGTCAAACTTGGTCAACTCGGTCAACTTTGAGAAATTTTCAATATCTTCCCAGGATGGGATGTTACAAACTACCCCCCTTAACAAAAATTTCGTCCTCGAAATTTCACACTCTGAGTGCAACATATTCGTAACCACACTGATCACGATTACTTAGCTTTCACTACGCTTTCGCTGCGCAACCCTGATCAATACCATTGACCTTTGAAACAAAATCCGATCCATCAGCGGATTCAACTCAACAACAACCTTTTCAACTTACCTTACAGTTAATTTCTTTTCCACTTTCTGGAAAGCTTCCGTGGCTTGGAAATTAATCCCGTTACAGATTACTCCTAATATCTTCGACTTGCATTTCATTTAACAACTTAGCCTTTACCTTTCGGTACAGCCTTAAAGCCTCTACTACTTCCTCATTCCCTCATTATTTCATCAGCTCCGTCCGGTTTACAAATTTTTTAAAATTAGATGGTGGTTGCCCACCAATTTTTATCATTCGAAAATTGTAAACATCATTACCAATTCTCCCATTTTCCTTTTTAAATACCATCATCGGGAGTAGAAAGAAAACAAACCTTGCTCCAGCGAGGAAGATGCGGTTATCTAGCATCTCCCTGTGTACTGAATCTGCTGACGTATTCTTCTCATATCAAACAATGTTTACTACAGATTTGCACAACCAACTGGGGTCACTACTTTTGAAATTCTTTTTATCCAATTGTATGGCCAACACCATACTCCCGTTGTGAGAATTCTTGAACATCCACTGATGATCATAAAGGCATCCAGATAATGTTCAATAGGCTGGTTGATCCGATCAACATAATTATCCCTTTACGAAGCCTTTGCTATATGCACCTGGGCATGTGCAAGATGCACCCTTAACTCGCTCTCAAGCAACTCATCAGCCAAGTCCAACCTTCATTCTTAAAAACATTCAATTTATCTTTTGTATTATTTCAAACATCAATTCACAATTACTCTTCTCAACACCTTTCATCCAACAGATGTCAGTCATCACCATCACAGAGATTCTTCCAAATTAAGATATCCTTATCCTCTCAATTTACGAAATGTTCTTTCCATACTAATTTTATCACATCTTACAAGCTGTTTGATATATGCCTGAAATGGAATATTCACTTTTATCCATGATGCATGAGGCATATATTGAAACCGAGCATACCTAGGTAGCAAGTTCAAATTCTTCTCCTTTCCTAATCTACCTCAAGTATGTTGATTTATCAAAGGTTACTTTTCCAATCTCACCAAACCAAATCCCCACCTTGGAAATCCTCTGCTATTTGTTTTGCATTGATTTTCACAGTCTCGGCGGTCATTTTGTTTGGTACTATGCATTCTGACTTCTTTTTAGCAACAGTTCTACCCTTACTGCTTTTTAAGCCACACCATACCAAACAAGAATTTTCCTTTCACGCGGTAAAGACAAATCATCTTTCATAACAAAACCCATATGTCAAAACACCCAACGAATACAAATCCCTGGGCAAATCAGGACTTTCATTAAAAACTTCTTATTCTTTTTTTGGAATAACTCCCGTTAACCCAGCGTTCGCCACCCCACAACCCCTCCAATAAACTCTGAATTAATTTATCCTCCAAATTAAATCTAGCTGATAAAGGAAACTCAATTTGTTTCTTATCCCCAAAGGAACCATAATCCAATTTGTCTACCTACCAAGAGCCATCTTCTATGGTTTATGCCGCTCTCTCATGCAATTCGACAATCAGATTATCATAAACAAAGCCCTTTAAGTTTTATTTCAAAAGAAAATCATTAAATCATTATAACACAATTTTGGGGCGAAAACATAATTTAACAACATCACTTAAAAATCTTGCATCAATCACTAATATCATAAATAAATTACTGTAAAACACTTAAAATCATTTTGATTTAACAGATGCTCAAAAGATACCAAGCCGAAGGGCCACAATCCGAAAATCAAATACTTGGGCCATAACCCGTAAAATCAACAAAAATCATCAAACATACATCATATCTCAAACCGGTACCGTAAAATATCATATGAATGGGTCACAACCCGTAAAATCAAATACTTCGGCCACAACCCATAATTTCAAAAATCCCATCTAAAACCATAAATCATATATCAAACGAGTACCACACTCTAGTATCGTGCCATGTGACCCTCAGCGTCCTGATGGCGTCACAGGCGGGGGGAGGGGGAATAACTCATCACAACGAACCGGCGTCCCAAATCCGTCATGGCAGGATCCTCATCATCTCTCTCCTGACACGTGTCCGCAGTAGAGGATGGCATAATAATATAATAATAATAATAATATCATAATAGTATGCCGTGTGGCCATCAGCGTCCCGACGGCGCCACAGGTGGGGGGAGGGGGAATAACTCATCACAACGTACCGGCGTCCCAAATACGTTGTGGCAGGATCCTCATCATCTCTCTCTCGACACGTGTCCACGGCAGAGGATGGCATAATATAGTACTAGCGCGAGCAATAACCAACATATCTCAATCAACATATCGATACCGTGTGGTACTCCTCAAAACCATATCCAAAATCATCCATCATCGAATTTTATAATATTTCTCAAAACCAAATCCAAAATCATCCATCATCGTATTTTTATAAAATCTCTAAAATTCCTTTTATCTTTTAAAAGCATCGCAATAAAATCCAACGATTTTCCAAATCTTTTATTTTTTTTTTGAAAAATTTCTATAACAATCAAGCATTCAGTTATTACAAAACTTGCCCCAAAACTTTATTAAATATCACAAAAAAAATCCAATCACTTTAAAATCACCAAATTTTTCCACAATATCGTAAAATATCCGATAACTTCAAAATTCAATAAACAATCCATTAAAACGCAAACTTCATATTTATTTCAAATAAATATGAAATCCATCAAATCTTAAAATCAAACTCGTGCAAAATTTAAATCACCATAAAACATATTTAATAAATAAAATTTAATGCATAAGAAAAATTTGATTCAAACCATAAATTTAAATTCAATCAAATATAGCATATAAATCCCAAACGATTTAGAAAATTACTTGCACTCACCATTAAAACATCAAATGATTAAATTCATAAAATCCATGCTAGAAGAGCGCTCGATGCCCACATCAGTAGCTTTCTTCCATACTTAGTAATTTTTGTTCAGATTCAGTAATTTTGTCTTACGTTGTAATATTTTCCAAAATCCGTACCTTTCTTCCATACTTACTAATTTTTGTCCATATTCAGTAATTTTGTCTTACGGTGTAATATTTTCCAAAATCTGAAACATTCTACCATACTTAGTAATGTTTGGTCCATTGACAGGACCCGACCCGCAAAGATCCTGCCTGCGTGACTTAATGTTGCCATTAAGCCACAAGCAGTCATGAAAAACCCGCTAAACAAAATTTTAAAGGGGTAAGAATTAACAGACCGAAAAGTTTACTATTGCCGGAAATTTTATTAAAAATTTCGGCAGCATTTCGGCTGTTTCTAACACTCCCCAAAAATGCTAAAAGCTACAACCTGCAAGAAAAACCAGTCCTAAACCATAATTATTCTACCAGCACGCATTTCCCACACAATTAGATCACCAATTAGTACATAACTCAACACTTAAACAAATATATTGTTTAAGTACGGTGTAGCTGCACTCAGTTTAAAACTGAGCTGCCTACATACCCTTTCTACAAGGGATCAAGCTACCTGTAGTTCCAAATGCATATTTACGCTAAATATGCCACGCCTTACACACTTACTATTCCACAGTAAACTCGACAAATGTACGTTCTAATTCACTATAATCACATTAATACTCAATATTTCCTTATATACCCTTGCTTTCACATTTCATTTACCATTAACCTTTCCAACAAATTTAATATCACAACACAGGTTAACCAGTCATCACGACCCTTCTCCCCAAGGCGTCGTGGCGGGAATGGGGTAATGGGTAACCAGTCATCACGATCCTTGGTCTCTAGGAATCGTGGCATAAATGGGCTTAATCTGTCTGAGGGTACCCTCTACACATCATCATCATCATCATCACATCATCACATCTCCACATCACCATCCACCTCACCCTCCACATCATCCACAATTTCCATGACGATTCATCAATCACAAACAATTCATTACAACCATTCACAAACCAAGATTCACAACCACTAAATCAATATAATCAAATCCACATAACAATTCTCCACACAACCGTATTCAATTCACAACACTTATTTAATATTTACAATAACATAATCACATAATATGTGTATATATATATATATTCTGTAACCATTACACTAACCATAAATCCATTCCACACTTAAGGCAACAACACTAAAAGCAATACACGTTCTATCTGGATATAAACCCACATTCACATAAGTACATAATTATTTACATTTATTTCATTCCTCAAAAACCATTCCAATCCACAACTCAACAGTACTCTCAATTCATGATAATCCTTAAACATAAATCCAAGCTTCATATATTGATTACACACATAATTATATCATCAATCATCAACAATTCCTATTTTAACAATTATCACCATCATAACTCAAAATTAAGTAAATTCTAAATACACACCAACAATATACCATTTATATATCAAAACGAAGCTAGAGTAAAGTAGAGTACAGTGGTAACCTCTATTTACCCGACTCCTACCGGCGGTGGCCGGAATTTGGCCCGAAACTCACGGCCAAAAGGGATTTTCCCCAATCTATCTAAACCAGGGGAAATTACATTAAATTGATCACAAAATCGGGTTCCTAGGGTCCAAATTAAGGGAAAAGAAGCTAACCCGCTGCCGGAAACTGACCGGAATCCGGCGAACCGAGGCAAAAGCCACTCACCGGCTTCTCGCATTTTTCGGCGACCTGGTGGCTTCCACGAGCGCTCGCCGGCAAGGTTAGGCAAGGGAGGTGGCCAGCCTTGATTCTCGGGTGATGGGTTGACCGATCTCTCGCCGGAGTCCGTCGACTGCAGACAAACGGGGCCACTGGTTTCTCACGCTTCCCGGCCACCGATGCGTTTCTGCAGGTCGTCGCCGGCACGGTCGGGAAGAAGAAGCTACCGGCTCCACGTCGCGGGTCATCGCCGGCCCGGCCTGGCCGGAACTTGGCCGCTACGGGTGGAAACAGGGGAGGCGGGAAGGTGCTGCGCGGGAGAGAACCGGGGCTACCCGCGTGCATCTGCAGGTCGTCGCCGGCACGGTCGGGAAGAAGAAGCTACTGGCTCCACGTCGCGGGTCATCGCCGGCCCGGCCTGGCCGGAACTTGGCCGCTACGGGTGGAAACAGGGGAGGCGGGAGGGTGCTGCGCGGGAGAGAACCGGGGCTACCCGCGTGCGTGTGGCGTGCGTACCGTCCCTTGCTTCCAGATCCTTCTGGATAAATTTGTTAAAGGCAGGGGCAAAATAGTAATTTTGCCCTGCCACAGCAAATTACCAAAATGCCCTTCTTGTTATTTCAGCCATAACTTCTCGGTCTTAACTCAGAATTGAGCGTACTACTAGTCTACGAACTCGTATCGACTAGCTCTACGCAACGGTACTATGGTCAAAACCATAGCACGCTCACACAAAAAGTCAACCCCGAGCCCTTCCTTGGTCAAACTTGGTCAACTCGGTCAACTTTGAGAAATTTCAATATTTTCCCCGGGACGGGGTGTTACAGATCAAGTAAGCTTCATAATATACATCATCATGTTCTCTTACATATATGTAGTATTTTGACTATTTAATTAATGTTAACAGATTCAAAATGAGCTAAGTGAAGGAAAAGAAAATGTGTCCAAAACATTGAGGTGGATAGCATTGGTGTCATAGTTTCATGTAGTATAATATTCACGATATTATATTAATAGGTTTTGGTTACATACTATTGAACGAGACAATAAACATGTGACACAAAATAATGGAGTAAGTTTGGTTGCGAAAACAATGCAATATGCAAGTACAAAGGATAATAATTCAATATTTTATGATTTGACATTCTACGGTGTCTTGGTTGAAATCTAAGATGTTGATTGCATTAAGTTTTGAATTCCAGTGATCAAGTGTGATTGGGTTGACAACAAACATGGTGGAAAAACCAATGAGTTGGGCTTCACATGTGTCAACTTAAACAAACTTGACCACAAATCTAATCCATTAATTTTAGTTTCACAAGAAAGGAAATTTTTTTATGTTAATGATCCTAGTAACTCATGGTGGTCCATGATTTTAGGCTGCCCCACCAGTCTCATTACAAGGACATGAAGGGTAAATCCTCTAGAAGATATTCATTTCTAGACAGTGTTATTGTTCACTCAAGCTTGCATCATGATTATATTGAAAATGATGAAGATTATTAGGAAGTTTGCATTCGTGGTGATTATAGAGGAACATGGATAAAAAACAAGGACATATAAATAGTTGGTATATAGTTGTATTTATTAAATATAAATGTGTATTTTATATATGTGATTAATTAATTCTATTGGGTTTATATGTGAGTAATTAATTCTATTTTGTTTATATGTGAGTAATTAATTCTATTTTGTTTATATTTGATTAATTAATTCTATTTGGTTTATCAGTGACTATATAATTTTTTTTTCGGTTTATATATGCAGATTAATGGATTCGAGGGAACAACCATTATCTAATCACTTGGATGATAATGATGATGCAACCAGCCCTATTAAGAAACCAAAAAAGACCAGAGGACCATCAGAATTGCCTAGAATTCGAAAACAAAAAGCAGCAGGTGAAGTGGAGGAAGTTATTTAAAATTAGTTTGGAGTTAAAGCTAAAAAAAGCTAGATCAGAACAATCAAGGTCCAAGAGCATCCAAAATTGACATTTGGTTCCTATACGTTATAGAAATTCGAGTCCCGTGCCTATTGATTTGAAAAAACTTATGTGGGAGACGATTCTGGTAACTGATAATTACTATTACTATAACTTAATGTGATTTACTATAACTTACGATTCAATACCACTATTCAGTTTGTAATTAATATATCATTTAATGTTAAATGTGTATTAATATTACAAAAAAGATGATCCATTGAGGAATTTTTTTTTTAAAGATTACTCTAAATATGGAGAAAGTTCAAGAGTACCATGTACAAATATCATGTTCTTCCATATGTCACAGCAGTCCAACTAGAAGTTTTAGATCAAATACCAGAAAAATATGACTTCATCGAACAAGTGGGATGAATTTCTGACATAGAGATTGACTCCATAATGGACAGTAATTACTAAATCTATATAATTACTCGTAATTTATATGTTAAATTATCGGTTGACAATTATTTCTTATATATGTGCAGGTTCTTCATAAAGAGAGATATGAGTTGAGGAAGATAAATAAATATAATCATACACTATCTTGCAAATGATATGTTAAATTGGAGTATGAAGAGATAATTATAACACTTAATACTTTTAATACATATTTGTGTATATTAATTTAATAAAAATTGTGTATATTTTTACATGATTATATTTATTTAAATGTTATTTTTGTCTAATTTGTAAAGGATTTATTAAATAATTCATTATGGTGATTAAACTTTAATTTCAAGATGAGTTGTTAGACCAACATGCTCGAGGAGAATTGCATGTATTGTTGGTCACACCCAATGATATATTGACATTGGCATTGGGGACTCTGGAGTGTAAAGGTTGAGTAAGGGCAGGGAGTCATAATGTGACCCCTTCTGAATTTTGGTGCATCCCGAGACAAAGTTTAGAGCAGAATGGAAAAGAACATGACAAAGAAGCAGAATTAAACATATTGAAAAGGAATATGGCTGAGAAAGAATTGCAAATGGCCCAAAAAGATTTGTAAATGGCCACATTGATGCACACTGTTAAGGTGCTGAAAGAGAAAAGGCAGGCACAATGGCAAATATTGTAGCCAACCCATTTGAGTGATATTTCTTGATTTCGATGTACAACGTATAAGAACCAGAGGTAATTACTAAATGGCGTTCAAATATAATTAACCTTTATAATTTTTTTAATTTTCGGATGTTACATATCTTTTTATTATTTTATAACTTCAACAGTTTTTTCTTTTAATTTAGTACGGATGTTTCATATGACCGATGCTCAAACTGCATGCCTTGGAGTGCATTTAGGAAGTGACTAAGTTAATGTGCATATAGTAATTAATCTTTTAGCACTGCTACCAATCCCCTTTTATACCATAGTTTCAATAAGAGAAGCTTTGGAATCCTTTGTGCTTGGCCAAAATCTTTGGTCATTTTATTGAGAGATGAGGCTATAATTATTGTAATTTTTATTTGGCTTTTTATGATATTTTTTAATAATTTAAAACTATTATAATTTTATTTTTTGTATGTTTGTAGATACAAATTGTGCGAAGAGATGCCAAAGGCAAGTTAGTTGCTCAATCAGACTCTAATATAATTACGTCAATCATAATCACTACAATACGACAAAAGAGTGGGGTTCTAATATTTATGTTAAATTGCTTCCAAAAGTCCAGCTCTCAGCTATGTTAGTTTGTGGTATCCAAGACCAGGAGTTTGGCCTTAAAGTAAGGTTGGAAAGTGGCATTGTTAGCAATTAAATATATGCAATGGTTTGCAGGGATGACATATAATCATTTTTCTAGATGGGCATGCTTACTTTTGATTACATCTTACTGTACTTTTTATTTCAGCCACTTCTATGAAAGTATGATAAAAAGTGAAAAAATTCTTGAATTTGGATTTATTGATCCAAGATCAATTGCAATGGACAAGTAAGGACATGTAGAAAGTAGAGCTATAAAAATTTATAATAGATGGAAAACCATTGGCAATGACAACAAAATATGGTTGATTCCATATTATCAACCGACAGCGTTTTAAATAAATTAAGTTTGATTATTACCATATTACTAATTTTTTTAGTTATAAATGTTAGGTAAATGTTTATTTTTTATTACTGGTCATTGAATGTTCGACGTTGTCAATGCATTTGAGAGGTTTGCTTGGCTTTTGGACTATCAAATCGGGTATCCATATGAATTTTAAACAACTGATTAATAGGTAAATAATATCAATTATTATTTTTTCATTTATTAATTATATTGAATGTTTTTAAGTATTTTAATTTTATATGGAAAATAGCTTTTGCATTGTGGAATAGACCAAAGACCAAAAGATAAGAAGAGAGTAGGAAACAGAAGAACACAACCATCAGTTAGTGAAGTGAACCTTAGGAACAAAGATGCAAAATTTGATTTGGCCGAACACAACCATAATAAATGTTAAAATAATACATTTTATTTTTGTCCAATTTAACAATTTCATTTTAATATACATTAATAATTTGTTCATATACAATTATAGACTCCTATGCAACCAGATGGTACTAAATGTGCATATTATGTATGCATGATGATAAAGAAAATTATAAATTTTGATGCAGATTTATCACCAAAAGCCTTTCATAACTTGGTAAGTTTAATTTATTATTATTTTTTATACATTATATTTATAATTATATTATCTTACTTTAAATATATGTAATGCATAAAATATTTTTTTTTTCTTACACAGTTTCATAATATTGTTTGGGTGCAAGATTATGTGCACAAATTTAGAGAGGATTATGCTTTATATTTGAATGGTGGAAATTTTAATCCATCAAAATTATTATGTGAGATCAATTAACAAGTATAAAAATGTGCATTCGAGTATTATAGTATAATTATTTAATACTGTAATATTTTATGTAATATATATACATATATTATATCTACTTTTTTTTTTTTGTGACATTTTAATTGCATGGATCCTTCGCTGTGTATATCTGACGCCAAATTCCATTTTATATGACGGCTATAAATGTCGTATTTGATATATATGCGATGTAAATTATGCATCATATTTGCTGCAGACTTTTACGACGATGCATAATACGATGATATTGAATCGTCGTAAAAAACTTTTTGTGCGACATAAATCAAAAGTCCTGGATAACACTTTTTTTGTTATCTCTTTAGCATTTAAGGAGAATTTCCATTTCCATGATCGAACAGCCAATCATTATGATTGACCAGATCATTGATGCAAACAATATCCAAATACCATAATCACCTTCTATATTACCTCCGAAAAAGTTGAATAAGTTCTTGGAAAAACCAAATAAAGAACTTTTCTTCCAATTAAAAGTAGATAGTCTCTTTGACACTATCTATTATGATTTTTTTCACATTAGCTTAACAAAATTAATAAATAAAACCATTCACTACAAAAAAAATCGATGTTTTGTGACGGAAGTAAAATCGTCACAACGTATAGTATGTGTGACGGATTCGTCACACAATCCACCAACTGTGACGGTAACTAACCTGTCACAGTGCTTTCGCAATAGCCCCGACACAAATTCTCTTCAGTGACCGTTTACTGTTCAGCGTCACAAAAAATGTAGTTTAAGTGACGGCTAAAATCCATCACTTATATTCCAACCCATTGTAATTTTCTGGCGAGCCACCGCCGGCAAAGATTAAGTGACAGATCCTCTTCCGCCACAATAACTACATTTGTGACAGTAGTGTGACAGCTAACCGTCACTGTTACTTAAATGTGACGGCCAACTACCCGTGACAATT
Source organism: Ochetophila trinervis (assembly GCA_003254975.1). Classification (NCBI taxonomy): domain Eukaryota; kingdom Viridiplantae; phylum Streptophyta; class Magnoliopsida; order Rosales; family Rhamnaceae; genus Ochetophila; species Ochetophila trinervis. Next base: position 19,480 of record QANX01005556.1, read on the forward strand.
GGGCGTCGTAGTCACGACTTTGTGACGGATTCCCGTCACAATTGCACAACTATGACCCGTTAACCGTCACTGTTACTTAATTGTGACGGCCAGCTAACCGTGACAGTTGTGCGGCTTAGTCACGACTTTGTGACGGATTCCTGTCACAGTTGCCCAACTGTGACCCTTTGTTTTGTGTGGCCAACGACACTCTTCTGTGACAACTGTGTGACGGGTTTCTGTCACTGATATATAATTGTCACGGTTCGCAGCCGTCACTTAAACATTGTTGTTGTGACGGAGAACCGTCACAGATATATAATTGTCACTGTTCTCAGCCGTCACTTATACATTGTTTTCATGCTATAATATCATGTCTATATGTACTAATTAATAAAAAATTCACTTTTATTTACATATTTGTGACACAACTAAAATTTCAATTTACATTAAAATGGATAATATTGTATTGTCACAAAATGTCTTTTACATTCAAATTCTAACACAATTACACTAAGCATAGTGTATCACATATAATAAGATTTACACAAAAAAAAAACAAAAAAACAAAATCCAATGCTCCCACTGTAGCAGCTGAGATATAAATTACAATAATTAAGTACCTAGCAAGTAAAAGGTAAAAAAAATTATAATTTAATAGCACAGATTCCATATCAAAGCAACAAAATTAGAGGCAAAGGACCTGCAATTGATAGCACAGATGAAAAGTTGGAAATTTAACTTAACAGTATAAATTAATACACCAAACATGATAATAAGAATAACAACAAACACATGAATATGATTAAATATACATTCTAATTTGAGAACAAATAGGCATTGATGGCAAATTTCATTTTTGACTTGTTAAATGGATTGGTTTTAAAGTGCTTTTTAAATCTATAATATAGATGTAAGTTCTTATGAATTAAAATATGATTTGGTTCAGTTTGGTTTGGTTTTCTTTCATTCAAAAATACTATTGTCAACAAATAAGTTTACCAAATTTGAGATACCATCTTCCTCTTCCTCTTCTTCTTCCATCTTTCTTGTTTTCTTTTCTTCCCTCTCAATCTCTTGTTTTCCTTTTCCATCTCAAACCCACTCTTTCTACCTTCTTTTTTTCACATTTATTTATTACAGTGTGGAGGTTTTCCTATACTTCTCTATGAAATTATATGTCAATATATAATTTACTTACAGAGTTGAGGAAATATTGTAATTGTTGTAGAGTAGATTGATTAGGAGCTAAGAGGATTTCTTAGTTTCCCAATTTTGTTATTTAGGTTGTCTATATATTCAGATTGTTAAATGGTTGGTCTTACAACCTCTTGAAGCGAGAATATTGGTACACAAATCTGTAGGATAAAGAAGATAAAACATTATCTGGCCGAGCAGGAGAAGGTTGCAATGGAATCTCTAGCTCCAGTGGGTGCCCAACTGGTTTCTCTTTAGTTTTCACCTCGATGTTTTCCTCTTCCGACTCATAGTGAACATCCTCATCAGGCACTACATCTTCTGGTCTTAGACTTTTCTCATAGCTTCCTTCTTCCATGGGGGATCTCTAAGGCAGAAAAGTAAGTCATATCATCTTTCAATCATAACTCTAAAGATGCTGACAGTATTAATGAATGCAAAATAGAGTATATTAGTTTATTGAAGGGAAAAGAAAAACACACGTTAGAATCATGCTCAATGTCATTCTGAATGGCATAATCTACTGCATCTTCATCATCAGAGTCCCCAAATACATTACGCACTGCAGCAGTATGTGCAACATGAGTACCATCCTTCTCCTCCTCTTCAGGGAATCTATGGATAAGAAGACAATCACAGTAAAAGTCAAACTAGATAGCTTGGTTTTGCAAGCAAAAGTACACATAAGTATCTGATAGTGAGCTTGACATCTTCTCTTTTTCTTTCCTGAATAGTCAATATAGAAATGTAATGGTAATTGATAATTGAAATGGATGCAAAAACTGAAAGACCAAGTAGTGAATGCTCTTTTCTAAACAAAATTCATTTTTTATCCAAATTTATTTTTACAGGTTTCAAACTGAAAACCTTTTGCAAATGAATCATAAAAATGGATGCAAGGAACAACTAAAATTGATTCTTGATGTAGATCCAAATAGGCTTTTGAAAAAGTGAAAGCAAGAAATATGGAAAACATGTGTGTGTTGAGAGAGAGAGAGAGAAACACCTTGGACTTCTAGCCTGATCAACTTCATTGTCAGGGTAATGGTTTTCCTCAGATCCGCTTTCAATGACATTGCGCCTCCTGCTTGTTAGCTCTTCTTTTTCATCACTGTCATTATATTTTCCTTCACTTTCCTCTCTTTGATCACCGACTTCAACCTCTTGAGAACTTTGATCTTTTCACCCTCACTTTCTCCAGGATCAGGATCTACCTCACGCAGATCTCCTTCACTCTCTATTTCCACCTCTCCCTGCCCCTCTACTTCACCTTCACCCTCGGGCTCCAACCCTCTTTCTCCTTCATCCTGAAAAGAATAAATAAACAAAATAAAACCATCACCTAGTCATAAATGTACTAGTAGTATCTCCAACAAACAAAGACCAAGAAATTTACACAGTTATATGCGGACATACTAATGTCCATATTAAAGTGAACGTTGGTACCTAATTATACGTAACTTATGAAATATTTTACTTCGAATTACATGTAATTGTACACCTACATATACGGCAATGTAGGCATGTACCCCCAACAGATATAGAAATGAGAAAAACAGATTTTAAGAAAGAGAACTAGTCTCTATCACCAACATATATATAGCAAAACTCTGTGTGTGTGTGTATGTGTGCATATAGATATTTAATATAACATCCATTAAAGAGGCAAGTAGTTGTACCGTTGCGACCTGCAAAAAACTTCCAGAAATTTATAATAATAATCAACATATATTTATGAATAATTAATTACAAATCATTAACATATAGAAATCTACACACACACACATATATATAACAAAAGCAAAGGCATATCACATGATCTTAAATGATCGACCCAGCAAACCACACACATCTTTCATATATCCTGTCAATAGAAAACACAGGCTGGACAATAAAAACCAATACATATAAAAACAATAAAATAAAAAATTAGAAAAACTAAACTAATTAATGAACGGTCCAGATGAATTTTGAAAGATGGTAAATTTTGCAGAAGGCCATTTAACTACCATCAATTTCTGTGGTACCAAAGCAGTCACCTTGTATAATATATATATATATATATGAAGAAAAAAAGATCAAGAAGAATGTAGTCAGCGACTGTCCACTGGTTTTAGGCAATGTCAGCGCTGTTGCTTCAGAATCCTGAATCCTGATCATCATTAGTGCCACCTGAAAACCTGGAACACCAAATGTGGGCTCCTCTATATATCATAGAAATTAATAATCATAGAAATTAATACCCTCCAAATATCCATCTCTCATTCTTCACTTCCGAACAAAAATGTATAATTATAAAGTTCTACTTACTGATCTTTATGCCAATACATAAGTTTTATTTAATAAATAAACAAAGACATAAATAATTCAACAAACCAACTAGTAATCATCAAGAAGAAAAATTTCGCAGACCCTAATTCCTATACATGCAGAGAAAACAAGCTAGCAAGAAAATTTAAAGGGGGGCCTAAGTCAATCACCTTATATCAATCACTTCAGCATTCCTAATATGAATTTGAATCTGAAATTTACACAAAAGTTCGACAAAAAAAAAAGTATTACAGAAGCATAATTGGGCTGGGGATTGGACTCGTGCTCGGAATCGACCTCTTCCTTATTACCAATATTACCAATATTATTTATCGACAGCCATTAAAGGATAAAAGAAAAAAAGAAAAAGAAACAAATCTTAAGTGTAAAAACAAACAACTGCAGGCCTCACCAGTGGAAGAGAGCAGCGAACGGCGAACGACGGAGCTGCGGTTTCTGCACGACGGAGAGCTGCCGCCTGCCTCACTGCCATTTCCCCTCCAAGCTGTCACTTGGTATACACCTCTAGAAATGGTAATGGCCAAACAGAACAAGGGTTTTAAATGGATCTCTTCCTAGATTGAAAACAGTAGCTGCTAGTCTCTATGTCTGCATGCGACGCCTTTTCCTGCTCAAGCACAAACTTAATTCGGTCAAAATTAGTTTATGCAAAGTCAAAGAATCCCTCTTCACCTGAATTTTATTATTGTGCCGGCTACCAACAGTGAAACAAATATAAGATTTTTAATTTTAGAGCATTTGTAACAGGGTACTAACCGTCACATAAATTGAAATAATTATTTTAATATATTTGGAAGGCAATTTGTGACGTCATTTGTCATTTGCGGTCACTAAATGCAAACAAAAATTCAAAAATTTGTTCCCTCCCAGCTAGATTCGTGACGGCACAAAATTTGTCACAAATAATGAAAAATGAATCCACAATTATGATGGAAGTTGAAATTTCTGACACAGAAAACTGTATTTTCGTCACAAAGATTTCCGTCACAAAACATCAATTTTTTTTGTAGTGTGATTCTACTACCCTGCCAAACTTACAAATAAGAAATCTAAATACATTTAGTAGGCAGAATTTTTATGTTGTTTGGTAATAAGATTTGCATGAGCACCAAAAACGGAAATTTTTGCCAATTACAAAAGGCAACAGCCTCTGATTTCTCGTTCAAGATGCAGGAAACGAAAGCAAAAGGTAAACTGTTTGGTAGGCAGAATTTAGTAATGGAGTATTATATCTATTTAATAAAAGGCACTAGTCTTTTGCTTGGTTAAATATCTTATTTTGGCTTATCTATTCCAAGTCAATATTTTTGGCTTATTTTCCAAGAATATATTTTGGCTTACCAATTCCAAGTCAATATTTATTTTTGATTATGTTTTTAATTTTGTAAAATAAAAAAATCATTTTGCAAAACGGTATCCAACATGTCCTAAATATTTTTCAAATTTAAGGACTAACTACCCTCTTTAAAATATATAGGCCGCAATATGTATTCCTAGTACGACATAATCATTCTTCAACCTTTAAATAACGCCCTCGCTTTTAGATATAGTATTGACTTCATTTTTAATTTCCATGGTGAGGGCGCAGGATCTCTATCTCTCTTGTGTTTAGCTACATAAGTATTTTTTTTATTTGTTTTCTTTAAAAATTTTGATTTCCATCTTCCTTTCTTAATCTCTATTGATTTAGAGTCAAAGATGTTCATTATTGTTCATCAAAAATTCACTGTCCTGAATCATGTAAACTTTTTTGTTCTCTTTTTCTCATTGACAGTGTATAATTTGAGTGCTTTAGGTGTTACATACATATATATATATATATCCTTGTGGTTTTAGGAATTGATGAGAATTTGACTTCAACTTTATTCCTTTTTTCCACTGGTAAAAGTTATTATGCGTACCAAACAATGCCCTAAAGGTTTTATTCCAAATAGATAAGCTTCAGCACAATTTTCTCTAATTAAGCTAGGTTTGTAAAAAAAAAAAAAACTTTCCGGTTTTGATAAGATTTTTATATCTGTTTTAGATGATAACATTAATAAAAATAATCTGAATTTTGGGTTTTGGATTGGAAGATATTCTTGTTAGAGTTGAAAAAATAAATAAATAAATTATGGAATGTAGAGTAAAGAAAAAGATGAAGAGACTGATACAAGGTTAAAAGAGATAGGGCCAGGTTAATTCCAATTAGTATTTTAAATCCTAAAGGTTGTATGGTTTTGGTCAATTTAGCTGAACAGTTTTTAAAATTATAGGATGCAAGTGACAAGCAAGTGAGTTAGAATTAATTACAATTTAGTACCTTAAACTTTCATGATTGTGCGACCTTGGCCTCAACTTCATAATTATGTGATTTCAGCCTCCAATTTTACAAATTGGTGCAAATTTGTTCAATTTCACAATTTCAATAGAAAAAATGTTCATAGGGTGCATGTAACAAGCACATGACTCTTTTTATCTCTTAATTTGCAATGTCAAAAAGTGGTGTTTTTCTAACTGACTCGAATTGTATAGCTGACATGGTTTGCTGCTCAAAATCTGTCGGTTAGCTCTAGATGAGCAACAATTGCCCACTTGCCATAAATGGTTGCTTCTGGTGGATGGTCTGACCATGCATTTCCATAGCGTGCAATAGCATGCTTGAAGTTTGCTCTATAATTTTCTTCAAATTAAAAAAGGATCGCATGCTTGTCACGTATATTTTGTTACCAGTCCGTTCACTTAAACATGTTAAATAGAACCAATTTGCACTAATTTGAAAAACCAATAGGTCCAAATTACACAATCATAAAAAATCATAATGCTAATTAAATTGCAATTAACCATAACTCACTTGTTTGTCACGTACACCTCAATAACAGTACATCCAAAAAAACCATTCAAGAGGACCAATTCGTACAAATTAAAAAGTTTAAAGCTTAAATTGACTAAAAAAAATTTAGAACAGAAATCCCACAACCCTAAGCATTAAAAATACTAAATTACATTTAACTCACAAAGAATAATATATGAAGAATTTTTTTTCAAATGACAAAGACATGGGCATGAAAAAATAAAAACTAAAAAAAAAAAACAAATTAAAAAATTATATCTTTAAGCAAAACTAGTAACACGTAGCTACTATTTTTCTGTTGGTCGGTCGTACCACATCACCCGGTATAACCGTGCATAGAAATTTTTCTCCAGGTTTTCCCTGTTCTTGTGCTGGTGCTGTATTCATAAATTATTGTATTGCATAGTGTGGTTTGTTTTATTCATGTCATTTTGTTCCTCCCAATTTGATAAACTATCAATCACTGAAGAATTAATGTGAGTGTGTAGGAGGTTTTCTAACTGCGGCCAATTTTCTCTCCAGAAATGGCCACTACCATAATACCACTAATGTGGGTTAATAAGAGAATTGGGTTGCTTTTGAATGGGCTTGTTGTGTAGTGGTTAATCCTGTATGCATGTTTGCAAAATTAAGTAGAATATAAAAATAAAAATAAAAATTATAAACTACCTCCTAATAGCTTAGGTTTATTGGACAAGTGGTAATTTAATATAGTAAAAGTGTCAAAGATCTTTGAATAACTATTTTCAAAATTCAATAATTCTACCAAAAAATAAAAAAACATATATAAGAACTCAAAACATAAATGATAACTCTCGGATCGGCTCAACCCTAAAAGAAGTTTGCAATGAAAAGAAATGAGACCTTAAATATGTATAATTTTTTAATAGATTTTATATGATATTTCAAAATAAATAATAGTAATTAAATTTATGTATGTAAATAAAATATAAAACCTTAGAGCAAGAAACTATGATTGAGAGAGAGGCATAGAGCAAACAATTTATTTTTTTACTTCTTAGGTGAAAAAATAAAAAATAAAAAAACTAACTTTGAAACTTGACTTGAACGGTATTTCTTCCAAAAATGCTAAAATATTTTCTTATAAATTTTCACTATAAATAAATTGAAACCGATGTTTGGAAAAAAAATNCACTGAACACTTATTTATATATATATATATAATAAAAAAATAAGGGGCCCTGATAATCTGGAAGGCCTTAGGCAGTCCTTTTCCTATAATCGGTACTAAATAAATCATCTTCTAATAGTTTAAATTTTTTTACAAAAGTCATCATACAACAAGGATGAAAAATCATATTAAGTAATTCTTTGGAATATTATCAATTGTACTAAATAATTAATTTCATATTAAATATACGCAACTACAATCTCATGACATTCTACATATTGAGACTAAGATTTTGATGACGTTCAAGAAAATTAATTAATCTATATATAATTTATTTTTTATTTGTTGATGGGGATTATCACACCAATAGAAAGAAGCTAGTCAATGTACAATGACTTTCACACAAATAAAAAGGATGTTAGTCAATGTCAAATATATATTGATTTGATCTAATAATGCTAAAAATAAATAGAAAATTCATTGACACACTTTTGAAATAAGACGGTTGAATGTTCTATACGATATAATAGAATAAATTTTTAGATATTTTTTTTTTAAATTTATAATATATGTTAAACTAGAGGATAGAGATTTAATCTAAATCTGGTTAAATTCAAAGTTTAAAATTGTATCTTTAATGATTCTATTACGTGCCAAACTTACAAATAAGAAATCTTATTTTGGCTTATCTTTACCAAGTCAATATATTTTGGCTTACCAATTCCAAGTCAACATTTATTTTTGATTATTTTTTAATTTTATAAAATAAAAAATCTTTTTGCAAAACGGTACCCAAGACCTAAATATTTTTCAAATTTAAGGAGTAACTACCCTCTTTAAAATAGGCCGAAATATATAATGACATCCTAGTACGTACCACATAATCATTCTTCAACCTTTAATACACTCGCTTTTAGATATAGTATTGACATCATTTTTTCCATTGTGAGGGCAGGATCTCTATCTCTCTTGTTTTTAGCTACATAAGTAAAAAATCTCCGTCTTTCTTTCTTAATCTCTATTGATTTATTCAAAAGTCAAAGATATTCATTATTGTTCAACAAAAATTCACTGTCCTGAATCATGTAAACTTTTTGTTCTCTTCTCATTGAAAGTGAATTATTTAAGTCCTTTAGGTGTTATATATATATGTGTGTGTGTGTGTGTGTGTATTTCCATGTGTTTTTAGGAATATCGATAAATACATAAGCTTCAGCACAATTTGTGTGTGTGTCTGTATATATATATTTCCATGTGCTTTTAGGAATCGATAAATACATAAGCTTCAGCACAATTTGCTCTAAATTAGGTTTGTTTTAATATATCAAAAAAACTTTCCGCCAAAAAAACAAATAAATCCTAGTGTGACCTTCTATATTTACATTTTAACAATTGGATTTACCGAAGGATCTCCAGTATTATAACTGATGATATACCTTTTAAGTAATTTTCTACTCTATCGAAGCCCCACTTGATAATGGATTCATAAATTATTGTATTGCATAGTGGTTTAGTTTATTTTTATCACTTTTTTGATAAACCATCCATCGCTGAAGAATTATTGTTATCAATTTGCTCTCCAGGAATGGGTCCCACTACCATCAATGTCGGTTAACCAGAGATGTTTTGTTTTTTAATTTTTTTTTCTTTTTAAATCATTACAAAAATTAATAGTCTAAAGGGACGAATGATATGTCTCTAATCAGCCACTTCATGGATGTGCATGTGAAAGGCATATCATTTATATGAGCTAATATAATGAAGAGTTAAATGTACTATAATATCTTTAATATTCCATTTATTCTAATAGAATTCATTACAATTAATTTGAACTCTTAATACTTTTAAATTTGTAAAAAATTAAAATTTAGTCCAATTTGGTTAAATCTAACAAAAAAAATTATGCATTTTATTACTCTCTAAACTTTTTTAACCAATTATTAAAAATTTCATTTAAAATATTAAAAAAAATTCATTTGCATTTTTTCTCATCTAAAATTTTTATTTCATCCTAAATTGCTAAATATAATTTTTATCATGAATTTTTTTCATCTTAAAAATATTTTTCATTTAAAGCTTTTTTATTTCATCCTAAATGTTTTCACCAAAAATTTCTGCAGATTTTTTCATCTAATTTTTTTTCCGTCTAAAAATATATACAATGAATCAAATTTTAATGATAAATAATTTTTTTGAGCAATTTATGATGAAAATAAGCTTAGATGAAAAAAATTTTAGAAGAAAAAATAATTTTAGATGAATAAATATTTTATGATAAAAAAAAATTTCATATGAAAAAGTATATATGATAAAAAAAATTTCATGATAAAAAAAAAATTTTCAGCAATTTAAAATAAAATAAAGCTTTTAGATGGAAAAAATTATGTGTTTATTATTTCAGATAATGGGTAAAGAAAAAATATAATTAAGTACTAAAATTTAGCATTTAACTTATTCTATTAAACTAACCTAATTGGACTAAAGTGTAACTTTTTACAAGTCTAAAAGTATTAAGTATTCAAATTAATTTTAATAAACTCTATATGAATAAATTAAATTTTAGAAAGTACTAAAATGCATTTAATGTTTAATAAAATAATGAGGATATGAATCATACTGATTACTAAATAATTCCTTTGAATATTATCTACTGTACTAAGTTAATAATTTTTTTTTCTTTTGNTCAAACAGTAATACAACACAAAGAACAGATTTACACTCAGTAAATCTCACATACACACTCAGTATTCACACAGAAGAAGATGAATCAGAGAAGATGAACAAAGAAGTTACAACTCACACGCAGAGCATCTCTCTCTAACTTCTCACTAGAAACCCTAGAAAAATGAACCACTAAACCGTCTCAAACCAATACACGATAGGTATAACCGATACAGTAAGCGGCGCATCCAACAGCCAAGATAAGACCACGTGTCACAATCACAGCCGTCCAGACAACTCAACCGACTCCAAGAGAGAAACGCACCGTTTCATTTACCCTCATCATTAATAACAGTAAAGGTTAATTAAACAGCAATAATAACCATTAAACAATAAGTAACGGAAATAATAATAATAATAATATCAGAATTAATATCTAACAGTAAGATTGCAGTAAGAAGTGAGGGAGAGTTCAGTAAAATCAAGAGTAATTAAAAGTCATGTTCAGGCAGCAGTGAAGGAAGACTAGCTTTTCACATTCAATCAATTAACAGAGAAAAAGTGGGAATGCCAGCTTCTCTCTCTCAGCGTACGTACATAACTTAAACCCCTAGCCAGTAGCCACTTTTAAATTTAATTAAAACTGATTGAATACATGTACAGATCGCATTCCTTAAAGAGACTTAGCAAGAAATAATTCCACCGAAATTTTAAACTTCTATGTTTGATAATTATTGATTATAACAATAATGCTAGAGATATACCAAAATATTCACTAAATAATATGACAAATGATGTGATAAAATTTAATTAGTTTACAATTTTTTTTATTTACTTATCCATTTAAAGATTCATTTATTTATATTTAGATTATATAACACTACGCCAAAAACCCTAATAGGCGACGCAAAAATAGCGTCGCTAGTTGTAAACGGCGACGTAAATTCATGTGTCGCGGAAAGGGGAGTCGCCGAAAGTAAAAAAACATTCGCGACGTCTAAAGTGTGTCGCCGTAAAATAAGGATTAAGGCGACGCTCAGCGTCGCTGATAACGGTTATACATTCGCGACGAAAGTGTCGCAGTATCTTCATCAAATCGGCGACGCAAGTGTCTCCGTTTCTCATTGTTTACGCGCACTTTTGGCCTAGAATCGAAGACGCTCGCGTCGCCTTTTCTCCTAGAATCGGAGACACTGGCGTAGCCTTTTCTCCTACAATCGGAGACACTGGCGTCGCCTTTTCTCCTACAATCGAAGACGCTCGAGTCGCCTTTTCTCCTAGAATCGGAGACGCTGGCGTCGCCTTTTCTCCTACAATCGGAGACGCTCGCGTCGCCTTTTCT
>QANX01005556.1:31878-50793 GCA_003254975.1 Ochetophila trinervis
AGAAGATGAACAAAGAAGTTACAACACACACGCAGAGCATCTCTCTCTAACTTCTCACTAGAAACCCTAGAAAAATGAACAACTGAACCGTCTCAAACCAATACACGATAGGTATAACCGATACAGTAAGCGGCGCATCCAACAGCCAAGATAAGACCACGTGTCACAATCACAGCCGTCCAGACAACTCAACCGACTCCAAGAGAGAAACGCACCGTTTCATTTACCCTCATCATTAATAACAGTAAAGGTTAATTAAACAGCAATAATAACCATTAAACAATAAGTAACGGAAATAATAATAATAATAATATCAGAATTAATATCTAACAGTAAGATTGCAGTAAGAAGTGAGGGAGAGTTCAGTAAAATCAAGAGTAATTAAAAGTCATGTTCAGGCAGCAGTGAAGGAAGACTAGCTTTTCACATTCAATCAATTAACAGAGAAAAAGTGGGAATGCCAGCTTCTCTGTCTCAGCGTACGTACATAACTTAAACCCCTAGCNATTGCCGCGTATATTTTCCGCGACGCGTTATTAATGCCATTCGCAAATGTATTTGGCGCGCAGATTTTCGGCGCCACTTGTGGAATGCCTGTCGCAAAATGTATTTGGCGCGATTATTTTTCGCGACACATGCCGATTTTGTGTCGCCGAATATGCTTCGCGCCACATTTTTCGCGACGGTTTTCGATCGTGCGTCGCGGAAACTGATTTCACGCACATTTTAGCGACGTGGGTGCGTCGCTATTTTGTTCAAATAAAGGCGACGCACTATATTTGTGTCGCCGTTAGTTTATCGCGACGCAAATTTTTTGCTTCGTCGCGCATTTAGTGTCGCCGATTAAGGTTTTTGGCGTAGTGTAAACATGTCAACTAATATTATCTTAATATGTTTCATTTTGTAAATGAATTTGGTGAATATTTTGGTGTTTTCTATCTCAAACATATCAGGGCGAGTTAAACATAAGAAATATATATAATCACAATTTTCATCAAAATATATATATATATATATAATCACAATTAACAACAAAATTCAATTAATGTTAATTATTGTCTATATATGCATTAATTATAATTCCCTTAAGACACTAAATATATGAACATTTCAACCTTTGTTTATATATAGATTTCTTTTGCCTTGGGGAATGTAGCTCTTAAATTTAGTGGCAGCATGGGGTAATTGTGACCATTTGATGACGAAATATTGCTGACGTACTTGTAGTTGGAAAAGTCTGTGATTTCGATTTTATATATTGATGAGGGATGGATATATAGCGCATCATCCATCGAGTTTGGGACCAATAATAAATACATGTTAAGCAATGACAATTTGTCAGTAATTTTAAGATGAAACATATAGAATGAATCAAAGCCAAAGTAGAAATTCATGGTGTGCACTGTGCATGATTGGTTGAATGAGCTGTGTTGGAATTTTGGGTTAGATGGCTACATAGGATAATCGAAAATTAATTGGCTAGGTCTTCTTTAATACATGTATGTATGGCTATCTAGGATAATCGAAAATTAATTGGCTTGGTCTTCTTTAATACATGTATGTATGATATGGGAAACATGCTGACGTATCAAGTTCCAATTAAAGATGTTACCATAATTAATAATTGAAAACTAAAATTATAATCAGATAAAGAAAATATAAGATGAGAACTATATGCTCAATTATATATTACATGTCTACATGTATATTTATCATTGGTTTAAATGCATTTTAGTACTTTTTAAAATTAAATTTGTGCATTTAAGGGTCTCTTCAATTAATTTGTGCAATTGATACTTTCTAAATTGAAAAAAATTGCACATTTGTCCAATATAGTTGAAATTGACAAAAAAAAAGTGGTACATTTGTCCAATTTAATTAAAATTGACAAATTCNATTTACACTTTATTTTAACTATTTTACATTATTTCCTATAAATTCAGGTATTCTGATAGGATAATTATTAAATATATGTGTGAATATGTATATATAAATATACATGTAAATAAGTATGTATGTATAAAGAAATGTTATTCTCAAGATATTCCGATGGAATTTTCCATCCGAGCTGTCACTAAAAGTATTTTTAGTGATAAAACTAAAAAGTGTCGTCACTAAAAACAAACTTATCAGCAATAACAGCTTTCANAAAAGTATTTTTTAGTGATAAAACTAAAAAGTGTCGTCACTAAAAACAAACTTATCAGCAATAACAGCTTTCAACTTATCACTGAAATAGATTTTTAATGATAGTGTTGATAAAATTTTCCATTTAGACGTCGATTATAATATTACTCTGTATGTCTATATATGTTCTTAATACGTTTGGATCATTTCTTCACATGCCTCAAGCTGGCTAAGAGAAGAAGAAACAAGCGGAAGATAACCTTCAAACATGTCTAGCAACAGTACAGACAAATCTGTAGAAGAAAAAAGAAAGGAAGAAGAAGAAGAAAAAAAGAAAAGAAGAAGAAGAAAAAAAAAGAAAGAGAGAACAAGAATTAAGGGACAAAAGCCAGCAAGTGGTAAAACTCCGCGGTAAATAATTCGGATTCATCCAACAGCAGTGAGGATGAGATCTCAAATAATGGAGAGGAAACAGCTCTTGGTAATTTTCATTGCATGGTTTGTATGTTGTGTGCTATTTTTTCCTTTAATTTGTCATAGTTTTCCATGTTTTCAAACTATGGCCGTGTGTTCTACTTTGACGTAACCGTTTCTACATCCATCTTTAACTATAGTATCCATGGTATGGAGAAAGCTATAGGTTGTTCATACATCAAAATAATGATGGATAGTAGGCAACTCTCTTGATGATTTCCGGTGTGTGGTTTGTATGGTATGTGTACCTTTTGTAATAATCTCGCCATGTTTTGACCATGGTGATTACATGCATGTAATATAAAATGGTTTTATGTATGTTATATTTTAAAGTAATTAAGTCTGTTTGTTTAGTTTTATATTTTATTTTGATAAGCTGATTTTGTTCTCAATAACAATCAATACTAGTGAAATTTAACACTCTTCATAATGCTAAAGGACCCAAAAAAAAAATCTCTTATATGTAACAAATTAAATAAACAATCATAAGAAATTTCTGTTGGGATTTAGATGTTCGCTGGGATATATTCATCAAAGAGAAATGTTAGTTTACTCTTTGACTTTGTGTTGTTTTAGTTTTGGTTTTCTTGCTCTGGTTCTTGGTGAGTTTTGAGAGAAAAAGAATATGAAGATAATATGAGACTTGTAAGTTTGTAAAAATATTGAACATTCAGCACTTTTCATTTCAGATATATACACAACAAGAAATATGGCCTATAGCAAGGACGGTTTTTCGTAACTGGAAATGGGTTCTTACGTAACTAAATTTAATTGGTTTACAAATTTTTTTAATTTACTTATACATTTAAATATTTACTTATCTGTATTCAAATTATATCAATATGTCAACTTATAATATTTCAATACGTGTCATTTGATAAATATTTTGGTGTTTTCTATGTCAAACAGATCAAGGCGAGTTAGACACATCAAGAAACATATACAATCAAAATTAACAAGAAAATTCGGTTAATGTTATCGTCTGTTGAAATATTGATACATAAACTAGCTCTTTGTACTAAACGGTGTCACTTTGGCTGTAATAAGTTGTACGCACCGTTTTATCCTTTTCTTTTAATAGCTGGTTGCAATCATGTATATAGGTAAGTTTTTAGATTTGGGGGTTTAGGTTTTGAGTTTTCCCGATTGCATCTGGTTTTTACTCTCTAGTTTTTCCCTTTTGTCTTCTTCTTCCTCTTCTTTCTTACTTTTCTAGTTTATCTCTTTCATGTGGATGAGATAGGTGAGAGAGGGTGTAAAAGGGTTTCGGTTGAGTTGTTTTGTGAGAGAGAGTTAGTTATGTTTACTAGATTGTAAATCTTCATAATAATAAGCAAGGGTTCCTTTGGTGGAGCTACAAGAGGATGTAGGCAAATTGCCGAACCTCTATAATTCTTTGTGTTCTTTCTATTTCTTGCTTTCTATTTTCTATTATTCTTTTTCTACAACAGTGGTATCAGAGCTTGGTCTGCGTGGTTTTAGGAAATTTAGGAGTTTTCTTGAATCTGTGTTGAATTTTTTTTTTAGTCTTTCTTGAAACTCAAAATTCTTTTGTGTGTCGTTTTTGTTTTGGTTCTTTGGTTTTTTGGATTGCTTGATCAATTCTTGATCATGGGGACCAAGTTCGAACTGGATAGGTTCGATGGAAAGGGGGATTTTCTGCTGTGGAGGCAGAAAATGAAGGCAATCCTCGTCCAACAGAAGGTAGCCAAAGCAATTGATGAATCCTACCCTCAAGCTCTCACCGATGACCAAAAAAAGGACATGGATGAGATAACCTACAGCACAATAATCTTGCATCTTTCAGACAGCATTCTGAGGAAGGTAAATGACTCTAAAACCGCTTCTGCTATATGGGCTAAATTAGAATCTTTGTTCTTAGTCAAGTCTCTTCCTAACAAAATCTATTTGTTAGAGAAATTTTTTGGTTTTCGGATGGATCCTTCAAAGGATCTTGATGAAAACCTTGATGAATTTAATCGGTTAGGATTAGACTTGGCTAATTCTAATGAAAAATTTACTGATGAGCATCATGCTGTAATTCTTTTGAATTCTCTGTCTGAACCTTATAAAGAAATTAAAAATGTTATTAAATATGGCCGTGAAACTCTTACTACTGAAATTGTTATAAACTCTTTTAGATCTAAGGATCTAGAAATTAAGATTGAGAAAAAGGGGTATGTTCAGTCTGAGAGTCTTATAGTAAGGGGTAGAAACTTTACTAAGAATAATAACAATTCTTTTACGAGGAATAAGAGTAAAGGCAAGTTTAGGTCCAAATCTAGGACTAGAGGCAGAAAGTGTTTTTACTGTCAGAGAGAATGTCATATGATAAAAGATTGTTTTAAAAGGAAAAAAGATGAGAAAAATAAGGTAACCAATGATGATGGTGATGCTGCTGTGGCTTCTAGGGAGTCTGAAATAGGGGATGTCCTAGCTGTCACTACCCATACCTATGATCAAGAGTGGATCCTTGATTCTGGCTGTACCTATCATATGTGTCCCATTAGGAACTGGTTTAGTAGCTATCAAGAAATAGGTGGGGGACAGGTCTTTATGGGTAACAATATACCATGTGACATAGTTGGGATAGGAGATGTGTCCATTAAGCTAACAGATGGAGTTATTAGGATTTTGAAAAATGTGAGACACATTCCTGACTTACAGAGGAATTTAATTTCTGTAGGAATGCTAGATGAAGTAGGGTACTCTTGTAAAACTGAGTGTGGTATAATGAAAATCACTAAAGGGTCTTTGATTGTTATGAGGGGAGTCAAAAGAAATGGTCTGTATGTTCTCCAAGGTAGTACTATGACTGGTAGTTTAGCTGCTGTTACTAGCTTAGACAAAACTCAACTCTGGCATAATCGGCTAGGTCACGTTAGTAATAGAGGTATGCAATTCTTGAGTAAACAAGGTTTGTTTAAAGAAGATAGCATAAGCAAAATGGATTTCTGTGAGTACTGCATTTTAGAAAAACATCACAAGCTTAGTTTTAAAACTGGTTTGCATAGATCTGCTTCTGTCTTAGATTATGCTCATGCTAATCTATGGGGTCCCTCACAGGTTCCTACTCAAGGGGGAAATATGTATTTTCTATCTATAGTGGATGATTACTCTAGGAAAGTTTGGGTTTACCTGTTAAAACAGAAAAGTGAGGCTTTTGGTAAATTTAAGTCTTGGTGTCAACTGGTAGATAACCAAACTAGTAAAAGACTTAAAATTCTTAGAACTGACAATGGCTTAGAGTTTTGTAACATTGAGTTTGACTCTTATTGTTCTAACAAAGGAATTCTGAGGCATAGGACAGTAAGATACACCCCTCAGCAAAATGGAGTTGTTGAGAGGATGAATAGAACCTTGTTAGATAAGGTTAGGTGTATGCTGGTTAGTTCTGGTCTTCCTAAGTCTTTCTAGGGGGAAGCTGTGGTTACTGCCACTTATTTGGTTAATAGATGTCCCTCCACTGCTATAGATTGTAATACCCCTGAGTTTATGTGGAATGGTTATATCCCTGATCAGTTTAACCTTAGAATTTTTGGCTGTCAAGCTTATGCTCATCAAAGGGATGGTAAATTAGAACCTAGAGCTGTCAAATGCATTTTTCTAGGCTATCCTGAAGGGGTCAAAGGTTATAGACTGTGGCTTTATGAGTCTAGTGGTTTTAAGGTGATAACCAGTAGAGATGTGGTGTTCAATGAATCTGTCATGCCTTATTTAGATCTGAAAAATGATAAAATTGATGACAAGAGTAAAAATGATAATACTCAAATTGAGGTGGAGTTTGAAAACTGAAAATAATGGTCTAGGAACCCAAACAGAGGTAGCTCATGTCCCTGAACAACAATTAGAACTTGAACATGATGTAGAAGCTAGGGAAAACATAACCCAAACTGATCAGCCTATTCAGGATTACCAATTAACTCGGGATAGGGCCAAGAGACAAGTTAAACCTATTGTTAGGTATGGTTATGCTGATTTAATTGCTTTTGCTTTAACCTTTTATCAAGAGTTAGTAAACAGTGAGCCTAAGAGTTATAGTGAAGCAATGAGTAGTCTTTATGCCAAACAATGGTTAGAGGCTATGAAGGATGAAATGAGTTCACTGCATAAGAACCAAACCTGGCAGTTAGTTCCTAGATTGGAAAATCAGAAAGTAGTGGACTGTAAGTGGATATTCAAGATCAAAGAGGGACTTACTAGTAAAGACCCGGTTAGATTTAAAGCTAGATTAGTTGCTATAGGGTTCACTCAAAGAGAGGGAGTGGATTATAATGAGATATTTTCTCCTATGGTAAAGTATACCACCATTAGAGTCATTCTAGCTTTAGTTGCTCATTTCAATTGGGAATTGGAACAATTGGATGTAAAAACTGCTTTTCTCCAAGGAAAGTTGGATGAAAATATTTTAATGAGTCAACCAGAGGGGTTTACTGTTGCTGGTAAGAGTGAATTAGTTTGCTTGCTTAAAAGGTCTTTATATGGCCTAAAGCAAGCACCTAGGCAGTGGTATAAAAGGTTTGACACTTTTGTTACCAAAATAGGTTTTAAGAGGAGCAAGTATGATACATGTCTTTACTATAAAGGTTCTTCTAGGGGCAGCAATATATATTTACTTCTTTATGTACATGACATGTTGTTAGCTGGTCAAAATATAGAAGAAATTCAGAAAATTAAAAAGATTTTAAATTCTGAATTTGATATGAAGGATTTAGGAGGTGCTAAAAGGATTTTAGGCATGGAAATACAGAGAGACAGAACCAAGAGAACTCTGTTTCTTAATCAAAAAGGGTATTTTGATAAGATTTTGACTAAGTTTTCTATGCAAACAGCAGCTCCTGTCAGTGTTCCTTTAGCTAATCACTTTGATTTGTCTTCTAAGCAAAGTCCCTCTACTAGTTTAGAAAAGAAAGAAATGATGAGTGTTCCTTATGCTAGTGCTGTGGGGTCCATTATGTACACTATGATTTGTTCTAGGCTTGATGTTGCTCATGCAATTAGTGTCCTCAGCCGGTTTATGTCTAATCTAGGAAAAGAGCATTGGGAAACTCTTAAATGATTGTTAAGGTACTTAAAGGGGACTGCTGATAATGGTCTGATGTTTAAACATAGTAATGAGGGTGTTGTCCTTAATGGTTATGTTGACTCTGATTTTGCTGGTGACAAAAATAAAAGGAGGTCAACTACTTCCTATATGTTTACTTTGTGTAGAAGTTGTATCAGCTGGAAATCTCAATTGCAGCCTATTGTAGCTCTCTCCACTACTGAAGCAGAATATATAGCTACAACAGAGGCTGTGAAGGAAGCTTTATGGTTAAAAGGTTTGTTAAAAGAACTCAGATTATTGCATAATGATGTAACTGTATTTTCTGATAGTCAAAGTTATGTATATTTGTGTAAGAATCCTGTTTTCCATGAAAGAACTAAACATATAGATGTGAAGTTTCATTTTATAAGAGATGTAATTGAGATAGGGCTGATTCAAGTAGAGAAGATACACACTGATGACAACCCTTCAGACATGGGAACTAAAGTGCTTCCTTTCAACAAACTCAGACACTGCAAACAGCTTCTCAGGATTGATCCAGGATGATCTCTGAGGATTTGAGTAGTTGTGAAGCTGAAGTATAATTCTTGCTTATTTTTTTTTAGTTATTTATGTATCAAGGTGGAGATTGTTGAAATATTGATACATTAACTAGCTCTTTGTACTAAACGGTGTCACTTTGGCTGTAATAAGTTGTACGCACCGTTTTATCCTTTTCTTTTAATAGCTGGTTGCAATCATGTATATAGGTAAGTTTTTAGATTTGGGGGTTTAGGTTTTGAGTTTTCCCGATTGCATCTGGTTTTTACTCTCTAGTTTTTCCCTTTTGTCTTCTTCTTCTTCCTCTTCTTTCTTAGTTTTCTAGTTTATCTCTTTCATGTGGATGAGATAGGTGAGAAAGGGTGTAAAAGGGTTTCGGTTGAGTTGTTTTGTGAGAGAGAGTTAGTTCTGTTTACTAGATTGTAAATCTTCATAATAATAAGCAAGGGTACCTTTGGTGGAGCTACAAGAGGATGTAGGCAAATTGCCAAACCTCTATAATTCTTTGTGTTCTTTCTATTTTCTATTATTCTTTTCTACAACATCGTCTATATATGCATTAATTATAATTCCTTCAAGACACTAAATATTTGAACATTTCAACCTTTGTTTATATATACATTCCTTTTGCCTTGGGGAATATATCTTCGATCTCTGTAGCTCTTCAATTTAATGGCAGCTTGGGTTTGTGACTATTTGATGACGAAATATTGCTGACCTACTTGTAATTGGAAAAGTCTGTGATTTCGATTTTATAGATTGATGAGGTATGGATAACGCATCATCCATCGAGTTTGGGACCAATAATAAATCCATGTTATGCAATGAATGTCATTAATATTAAGATGAAATATATAGAATAAATCAAAGCCAAAGTAGAAATTCACGGTGTGCACTGTGCATGCTTGGTTGAATGAGTTGTGTTGGAATTTTGGGTTAGATGGCTATCTAGGATAATCAAAAATTAATTGGCTTGGTCTTCTTGAACACATGTATATATGTATGATATCGAAACATATATGTTTCCAACATACCGTGGAAACATGTTGATGTATCATGTTTCGATTAAAGATGTCACCATAATTAATAATTTAAAACTAAAATTTTAATTGGATAAAAAAATATTTAAGATGAAAACTATATGCCAATATACATATATTAGTCTACATGTATATTTATCACTCATTATACAAGGAGGAGAAGCTTCATTATTATATGAAATCATCAGCAAAATCTTATATATAAATACATATATATGTTAAAAGGGTGGCAATTTTGCCACACTTGCATACATGTCTGAGGCAACATGCATGTAATTTCGAGCGTCAAATAAGTCCGACCCTTACCTATCTGAGGTATAAATTACTAAGGCCAACATTTCGAGGATTATATGTCCGAGAATAAAAAGTGCTTGACTGAAGTGAAGTGTCCGAGGATAAAATGCCCGAGGGTGATACTAAAGTAAAATGGCTAGAGATGAAGTTTGAGGTTGAATGTCCGAGAATAAAATGTTCGAGGGTAATAATTGTCCGAGGCATTTTGTCCGAAGGTGAGGCTAATGTCTGAGAATTCTTTCCCTTGGAATGTCCGAGACACACTCAAAAAGTGTCCAACCATGCCCAAAGCCTCAATCAACGTTCACACTCAGAAGTCTATGTCTAATCAAATAGTATGACTAAGAAAATCATCAAATAGGAAACTAAGGTACATCACACAAAATGAGATATCTACCTTCAGCCCTTTTGGGTATGACAGATGCATGCAGCAGTGGAGAGCTCAAATAAACAATATTTTAAGGATAAGTTTTAGATGTAATCCAAAATGTCCAAAATGTCTCCCCACTTTAGGTAGCTACAGTTGTACTCTTCAATACTAGGAAAATGTCACTATCTAGTAGGTAGGTTGATTTTATCCATATGGATTTCAAATATGGATGTCAAATACATTGTGTTTTAGATTAATGTAATATCTTTATAAATACAATCAGATGAAAGGAATGAGATGCTGAGATTTTTACACAACAAAAGTTCTATATTTTCTCTATTCCTTCTATATTTATCTCCTTTCTCAAGCAAAACCAAAGCAAAGCAAAACAAAACCATAGAGTTACTAACATTTCTCTCTGATAATATCTCAACCAAACATCCAAAACCCCAACAGATTTGGTATTAGAGCAGTAAAGATCTAGTGAGTTGTATGTGTGAGGTCTCTTTCCTCTATCCTTCTTGAGTGTTGTTGTTGTTTATATTATCTGCAAGTCTCAACACAAGAGTGAACCAAAACACTGAGTGAAAACACCCAGATAATACCTCATTTGAAAACCTTCTCAAATGGCCTTCTCAAGTTATTCAGCTACAACATCACCCATCTTTGGTGGACAAAGCTATGTTATTCGGAGCATAAGGATGAAGGCATATCTCAAGGCATTTGGCCTTTGGGATGTGACAAATGCTGGTGGAGAACTAAAACTGAGAGAAAATCCAACTCTTGCTCAAATCAAATTATATGATGAGGAAATGGCTAAGCGTTTCAAAGCAATCAATACTTTTCACTACTCAAGGTGGTGAACCAAATCTAAGTCTTAGGGACAAAAGCTGAAAGCACCAATAGATTGTGGAAAAGGTTCTGGAAAATCTACCAAAAAGGTTTGAGTCCAAGATATCGTCTCTGGAGAAGTTTAAGACCTTGAGTGAGATCAGTCTCTCAGAACTTATCAATGCCCTCCAAGCTACAGAGCAAAGGAGACAGATAAGAAAGGAAGAGTCTCTGGAGAATGCTTATTCCTCTAGACAAATAAGCAGACAACAAGTTCAACAAAGACATTCGAGGCAAAATAATCTGAAGCTTATGACAAATGTTATGAGGGTAGAACCAACAGGGAGCAATCTAGAAGAAACTTTCCACCATTTCCTCATTGCAAGAAGCTTGGACATGCTCTAGAGAGTTGTTACTGGAGACCTGTTGTACTATGTACAAAATGTCATCAGAGATATCATGTGGAACGAATGTGCAGACAAATGTCCGAGCCAAGACAAAATGTCTGATCCAATTTTTCGAGACAAAGGGGTCTGAGACAACAAGTAAATGTTGTCAATGAAGAAATGGATGACCATGAAGCTGAGAACCTCTTTGTTGCTACATGCCTAGGCAAACCCGAGGAAAAGCTAGGCTGGGTGGTTGATAGTGGTTGCTCTAACCACATGTCTTACAATGAAAGATGGCTCAGTAACCTGGATAAGATTTCTGAACAAAAGCAAAGATTGGAAATGGAAGCTACATGGATGTGGAAGAAAAAGGAGATGTAGTCATGCATACAACAAGAGGTAACAAAATTATACAGAATGTCCTTTACATCCTTTTTTTATGTGAGAATCTGTTGAGTGTAGGACAGTTGCTAGAGAAGAACTATACACTTACATTCTCAGACAATGCATGCACAATAATATACTCAAATAAAAATGAAATGTTTAAGATAGTTATGAAGAACAAGAGTCATTCTCTCTCAAAGAAGAATGTTTAGGAACCATGCCTTCATGCCTCGCACACTTGAAGAAAGGTCATGCTGAGGAGGATTTTTTTTTCTCCTAACAATGCCATGGTCTTTTAAATCGAAGGATCATGGAGCCAATGCCCAATTAATGACCTCTTGAAATAGGCTTCTATGCAAAAGAATGAATAACAAGAAAAGTTTGAGCTTTCAGTAAAGTTGCCAAGTAAGAGTGTTGAAAGGTGGCAATTTCACCACACAAAAAATTAAGCATGTCAGAAATGTTGAGGCAACAATATCCGAGACAAATGTTTAAGCCAAGTATGCTGAGGCAACAATTTACGAGACAAATGTCTGAGCCAAGAAATGTTGAGGCAACAATTCCAAGAAAAATGTCCAAGACAAAGGACGAAGCTAAGAAATGCTGAGGCAACATGTCCGAGACAAAAGCAAATATAAGAAATGCTAACAAAACATGTTGGAGACAAAGGGCAAGACAAGAAAGGCTAAGACAACAACATCCGAGACAAATGTCCGAGAGAAGATAGGCTGAGCAAAGTCCGAGGCTGAAATACCTAGTGTCCAAGTATAAAATGTCAGAGGCTTAGACTAAAGTATCCAAGGATAAAATGTCTGAGGGTAATGTTCATATTTGAGAAGTTTTTCCTTTGGAATGTCTGAGATACCTCAGCCAACGTTCACACTCAGAAGTCTGCGCCTGATCAAATCATCAAAGAGGAAATGGTAGCATACTGAGGAAATGGCGGCGTACTGAGGAAATGTTAGATAGTAGATATGTTGATTTTATTGATATGGGTGTAAAATATATTATATATTGTGTTTTAGTTAAATGTAATATATCTATAAATACCATGAAATGATGAATGAAAAATGGGATAAATACCATGAAATGATGAATGAAAAATGGGTTGAATAGTTTTCTTGAATGCTGAAGTTCTCCTCTTCCTCTTTCTCTCTCTCTCTCTCTCGGTTACCACCCCAAAATACCATAAATATCTGCATTTTTCTCTTGTTCATCTTTAAGAAAAACAATATCAAGTTTCTGCGAATACTAAACCAAGACCATCAAGCTAAAGATCAAAGATAAACTAACCCTTATCTTTGATAGGTTCTTGGACCAAACACCAAAAACCCAAGAATAAGAAATTTGTTATATATTTAAATTAAATAAAGAGAAGAGATATATATATATATATAGATTTGATATAAAACCCGACACCCCCATTCTCACCTCCCCCGACTGCAACCCTCCCCAGCCGCGTCGAGCCTCGCCTTCGATTGCCCAGATCCCGACCTCCCCGATTGGCGAATCTCCTCCTTCCCTAGCCACACCGAGCGATTGCCCAGATCCTCCGTCCTAAGCGGCGCACCTCTCCGATTTGCAGAGACCAGCCCCAGCCTCGCCGAACCTTGGGGAATCTCCTCCCTCCCTCCCAGCCGTGCACCGAGCCCGATCCCGCACATGTTCTGAATTTTTTTTCTCATTTGCCTTTTTTGTAGAACCCGATTTCCAGTTTTAAATTTTTTTTTCCTTTGTGGGCTGTAGACACTGTGTACTGTGATTGGAAAATTTGTGTGACTCGAGTCCTGCTAGCAGCTAGTGTTAAGGTTTACAGGGGTTTGATTTGGTTATAACTCTTTGGATTTTCTTGACGAAACCTTTTTTTTCCCCGGTTCTGTGTGAGTTTCGGGAAGGGGTTTACTTTCTATGTTTAGTTTGATTTGGCTAGAAACTAGTGTTTAGTTTCAACTCCATATTCAGTAAACATGTATAGTTGATGTTAAAATAAATTTATCACATTAAAGCTGTAATCAAGAATTTCCTAGTAAGAGAATTGGAAATACCATGGACTCTGGCTACTTTGCTAATATGTGGTAGTACTTATGTAATTTTTATAGCTTTGATATCAATGTGTAATTTTTGGAAAATTATGTAATTTTTATAGCTTTGATATCAACATATGTTTATCATGCATAGGAGAAATGTTAGTATATTACATGGAATTTAAACACATATCTACACTGAAAAAATAGTGTAGGTTCTGAATTTTTTGAAATGTTAGTGTGCTGCAACCCAATGATGACCCAATACTAGTTGTGATGCTAGATATAGTGCAAAACCACTTTACAGCACAAATATGGTCATCCTACAATCACAAATTAAGCAAGCAATTCGACATACTTTCAATGCGCATACACAGCACATATGATTATGCCCTACATAACACATATACACAAGAACCCCATAATATCATTGGAGTTATATAACACAATATAATACACACACACAACCCAAATACCAACATATCCAACATTTAGTGTGGTCTTACCACATAATTGATACACCAACTGGAAAAAATTCCATTAATTCTATTTGATGGGAAAAAATAAATAAAAGACATTTCATGTCTCATTTATTAAAATAGACAAAACAAAAGGTCTCACTAATTAAAATAAAGTCCATAAAAAAATGGATCATAAACATAACCAATCCCATAAATTAAAAATATCACCAGGAGCTAATTTGAGTGTTTTAAATAAGATATATAATAAATTGGCAATGAGATACTAGTAATATTCTAGTTGAGCAACTGTAGTATTTATAGCACCAATAACATCCATCTTTCTCTGCTCACCGACTCATCCATTGGAGTCCTATCATGATTGAACATTAATCAATTGCCAATATTTTTTATCCATATAAAAAAGTGCACGAAATTGCCAAAAAAGTGACTGACCATTATGAAATATCACCTTCACTGCAAAATTCATTACTTGATCAACATTTCATAATCTTTTAGTTTGTCCACATAAATTTGATCCTACAAATCAAGAACAATAAAAACTAATAGCATTACCCACCGCCTACAAAGATTAATTTAAAATTTTAGTATAAAAATGTATCAGCTTGAGAAACTAATTCTTCATCTTCACTTAATCATTGATTGTGGATCTAGATGATAAAAATATATGAATAAAAATGGAAATAATCAGAATTTAAATGTTTCAATTTGAACTTAAATGGAAACGAAAAAATAATTATAAATTTACCTTTCTTGCAACCTAGGGCAATTTCTTTTGTCATGTTGTTGCCCACGAAGTCCACATCCTCTACAAAGTCTTGATTTCGAAATTGATAATTCTTTTGAAGATTTCAATCTTCTCCCACAACCTTTTGATCTCACATGCATTAGATTATTAATACTTTGATTATCTTTTGTTCTTCTGCTACTTGATTTAGGCATTCCAACTGTGGTACCATTAATATCCTTAACTTTAACACGTAACAATTCAAATTCACTCAAAAAGAATTTAGTAGACTCGGTAGTGAGAGATCCATCATCAATTAAAGTTGAACCAGAGGTAGATAAACATGCATGCCTCGCCACCAATGACATGTCGTCGTCATCATTCATTACTTGATCATCGTTACCCCACAACTCACCAACCTTTGCACCTTTTGTCCACTGATACAGTATGTATTTGCTTGGTAAAAACATGATTTGTTTCACATGAAAAAATGCCAACATATGTCTGCATGGGATTCCTTTGAAGTCGAATAACCTACAACTGCATGACAAATAGTTTGTATATTTATTATATGTAACATGTCGACTCTTTGATGAACTACTCCCAGTTGCCTTTTGCACGATATGGACATCACACACATCATTCTCAAATGTACCACTTAAAAAATATGCAGCACTTTCAAACATCTCATCTTGAAACATTAAAAAATTTCTCTTTGTGTAAATTTTGACCATTTGTGTCTCCATTGGGCACATGGATTTCAACTTTGGTTGCTCATTCACATCAACATTATCTACAACTAACTCATCATGTCTTTGATGATTAATTGCTCTATTAAAACGTATAATAAAGTCCATCAGTGAGTTTTTGTTTGAGATGTACCTTTTGAAAAATGCATGTGAACTTTCTGCTCTTTGACTGCTCTGGATCCCTGCACTGAAGATATGATTAAAGTATGCAAGAATCCACTTGCTACGGATTTCAAACATGTGATGCAACCATATGTTGTCTTCTAGGCCTAGTTCTTGTATCAATTCTACCCAACAACACAACCATTGATTATCTTGTAGGCCTACTTCGTGTATCAATTCTGCCCGACATCCTTCAAACTCTTCAGCAGTCTCAGAGTTGAAAATGACATTCTTAAACAATATATAGTTGTCCCTATAAAGCACAACATCTAATTTTTAGAAAATTTCATCAAAATGTGCCACATGCAAAATCGATGATAAAATGATGGAAAAACTTGAGCAATGGCCTTAGTCATTCTGTAACAATAACCTGAGATGCACCCCTAGGCATAGCATCCAAAAGCTTATTGAATAGCCAAACGAAAGATTCACTTTTCTCACCACTCAACAAAGCACATCCGAAAATGATTGTTTGGCCATGATTGTTCACTCCTGCTAAAGGGGCAAATATCATATCATATATGTTAGTGTTATAAGTTGTGTCAAACACAACTACATCACCAAAACAATGATATGATCTCCTTGCAAACAGATCTGCCCAAAAGCATCTGACAAGCCGATTTTCATCATCAAGTTCATAACTAAAATAAAATGCTGGATTTTTTTTCTCTCTCAGAAGAAAAAAAACTCTATTAACAATTCTGCATCAATATCCTTTTGTTCATCTCTCACTCTATTTACATAGTTGAATAAATCTTTCTTAGTACATCCGACATGTTGAGGACCACCAGATTTTATTTCCATCACTCTCATTTGTTGAGCAGTTGGGATATTTGCTTCTGCTAACTGTTGGCTCAAAATTCTTTTTGCGCTCGACACATTCCTATGTGACCTTAACAAATGAACTTTACTTGGGGTAGCAAGAGAATGATTATGCTCTTCCATAAAAAGACTAACAACCCAGTTCGATCAAGTTTGTCACTTAACCACTGTCATCTTAGCCTTGCAGCCAACTCGAATAATTCCACGATTCCTTTCATTTGATCTTTCAACTGTATATTTTTCCTTCTTCTCATAATGATCATTTGTCTGTCATTCCTTAAAGCAAACAAATTGTTTCCATACTAGCTCATTTGTACCTTTTTTTCTTTTACTGTTATTCACTCTTGCACTAAATCCACATTGTCTTGCATATGCATTGTAAAAATCAAAAGCCTCTTCTACTGATGGAAATTCCTAATTAACCTTTGGTTTTATCTCATCTGCAACTTGTGGCGTATAACACTGTGATTCGCTATCATCTGACATGTTGTTGCAACAATAAGCTTCAGTTTTAATGATAACAAAAAATTACTATGCAGATATGAGAAACAGCGAGATCAAAACGAACCCAGATCAAAATGAAAATCAGCCTAACTAACAGAACATTTATGCCAAACAACTGCACAACACAGAGAAGAGAATAAACCAGAAACTCATTAAAACAAAAAAACCAGAGCCACCACGTTCATAAAGAAAAAAATTAATCCAAATTTCCTCGACCTGTTGATCAGATTTTATTTATTCATTGTCCTCTTATAACTCTTAAAACAGAGCCAAAACATCTAAATCAATTTTCCAGCAACTAGGCCCCCGGCAAAGCAGAAATGGCAATGTACAAGTAGGTACAAAAAATTAAACAAAGCATGTATATCGAATGCTACAGATTTTGAATATATAGAATTCAAATGCTACAAACTTTGAACCCTGTAAATACTACAAACTTAATATCTATATAATCCAGCACCTAAACATCTAAATCAATTTTTCTACGGCAATGCAGAAAAATAAAACAGATCCAAAACAACAGAGTTTTTGTGGTTTTCATTTATAGAACCAATGTGGAGAAAAAT
Source organism: Ochetophila trinervis (assembly GCA_003254975.1). Taxonomy (NCBI): domain Eukaryota; kingdom Viridiplantae; phylum Streptophyta; class Magnoliopsida; order Rosales; family Rhamnaceae; genus Ochetophila; species Ochetophila trinervis. Next base: position 49,408 of record QANX01005556.1, read on the forward strand.
AAAATGACCAACCTAAACAGGGATTCGATTTTCAGTTGGGCGGCGAGGTGGAATGGGGAGGGAGGAGCTTTGTCGGGGTCGAGGCTCTGTGCGGGATCGGGGAGGGAGATACTCCGATCTTCGGGGGCGAGGCTCGGCGAGGCTGTGCTGGGGAGGGAGGAGGTTCGTCAGGGATGGAGGAGATTCTTCGGGGGCGAGGAGCTTCGTCGAGGCTGTGCTGGGGACGGAGGAGCTTCGTCGGGGACGGAGGAGCTTCGGCGTGCGTGCTGGGGAGGAGGAGATTCTCGGCTGGGGAAGGAAGCTCTGCTGCCTTTCGTCGGGGATGGAGTTGCTTCGGCGTCAACGTGCTGGGAGGAGCAGATGGGAGCCTTTTCTTCGAATGCAAATGGGGAATTTTTTCGGTCAAAATTGTTGACTCTAATTAATTTTAAATTCCCAAATTATTTGTTGACTGCACCCCTTATTCTCAACAATTTGCAAAAAATCCACAGTCAAAGACACTATAAATTCTAAATGGTGGGCTCCTTAGACCATCTGTATATAATGCTTATTCGAATGTATGGAATAATAAGAGAGAAAATAAAAAGTTGGGTCAAACCAAGTAATATTTTTTTTATTGGGGTCCAAAGCAAAATAATCACGCATTCACGTGTTGTAGCAAACAAAATGAACTGATCTGATCATAATCATAATCAATATAAATTTTATTTTTAAAGCATTTTAAATAAAAATGTATTATTAAAATTAATATATCACATAAGTATATATAAATATTATTTTAAAAAAATAATTTTTAATAGAAATGTTTATAATAAGTGTCAAGCTGATGTGGTTTTGATATTGTCAAAGTGAATATTTAATTTTAAAAACTTTGTTAAAGATTCTCAAATTTTAAAAAAAGTAAAATTTTTCTAAAAAATTTATTTGCTTAAAAATTAAAAATATTTAATAAAATATATAATTAATAACTATAAATAATTTTTGTACACATTACTATTAAAAAATAATTTTTAAATTAATTATGCATTGATGTTATATAAATTTAAACAATATGCAATCCAAATTCTCATGCTCAAACCGTTCTATTTTAGCTATTCAGAAATTTCAAAGAAGGTGCATGTGCTTAAGGATGTAATTTGGAAGAAATTTCCCACTGTATAGGGTCGAAAAGGAAACAAAAATGTAAAATCCATTTAATAAAGAATACTACTGAAAGCAAATGGGATCATTTCGACCAGGCACCACAAATTTAGTAAATTTATATAAAAATTGAACAAATAATCAAAATCAAGGTCAATTGTAGCCTGTAGGCTATATAGATAGGCTACTATTATCTTTCTTTCTTTTTCTTTGTTTTTGTTTTTGTTTTTGTTTTTTTTTTTTTTT
>QANX01005561.1:0-14771 GCA_003254975.1 Ochetophila trinervis
TTTTTTGTGAAGAACTTTTTCTTTTATTTTCTCTCCCTCTTTTATTTTCTTTAAATCCAATTTCATTCTTGCTACAGTGGTCAATTAGCAAACTGGTTCAGACTTTCACACTGGTTTTCTCTTTTAAACTTCTTCCTTTTTATTTTTTAATGGAAAATCTCAAACAGAGAAAAAAAATGGACGTGATTAAAAAAGTTCCGAGATAATACGAAACTATTTTTTTTTCTTTAATAAATTTTGTAGTATTTGCGAAAGTGACAAATGCCTATAAGGTTGACTTCTGCGGGGGCAGTTAATACATTTGGAAGCTACAAGGTTCATAATTTCTCATGTTGTTGAATCCCATATGACTCTATTGCATTTGCTTATGAAATGAAATAAACAATCTACTTAATGGTGGTGATATTTGATGCGTCTGTGATAATTTCATCCGTTTACATTGTCCCATTAATGAAAAAAGTTGTTTTTATATATACAGTTTGGCCAAATCTTAATGAATAGGTGGGAAAAATAGAAATATATAGCTATTAATATATATTTCAATAGTATTATTAATAAAATTTCAAAATATAGAAGAAATATTTGGAATTGTGAAAGGAAAAAAGTGTGCAATTCGCTCCCATCCCACTTCGCCTTAAGTAAAATCTTCCTCCTTCACTTAGGGAGAAGTGTTTTGCTAAAGGCGAGATTCATCATTTTTTAACATATAAAAAGATGTTTTATCATCGGCGAAATTTACTATTTTTTTTTTATTTAGAGAGAAGAATTTCACCAAAAACTAAGCGGAGCGAATGAATAATTTTTTTTTTTAGAAGTTCCATTTCTTTTTGAAATTCCATTGATAATATATATAATAATAGTTTTCTATTTCTATTTTTCTATGCCCATGTAATTTGTATGTGAAATTTTTTGTGGCAGTGTTGACAAAAAAATAAAAATAAAAAAGTAAAAAATAAAAAATGAATAACAAATTTGGAGATCTATGTGAACGTTCACGTCTCCCTTTAATGTTTTTACTGAGCTTTTGCTGAGTTTTACAATTTTACATAGCTGATAGTTTTGTTTATTTGTTTTAATTAATATATTTTATTTAAACACTCGGTAATAATGAAGATAAAGATGAAAAAAATCATAGCCTATGAAAGAAGACTGCGTTTTTCTCATATAGGAAGAGAGAGGAAAAAAAAAAAAAAAAAAAAAAGGAGAGATGAAAGAAAAAGAGGTATGATGAGTCTTTTGGATATGAAGCTAGTGAAGTGGAGTGAATGATAGTTAATTAAAAAGGATGAACATAAATAGTTAAGTTGAGTTGCCCCACGTATAGATATCCATACAAAACACTCTTCCCCAGTGTCCTTTATTGGGCTGGGTTTCTAAAACATAATAAGGCCCAAATAATAATTTGAAAGAATTTTGGGCAGTAGCTATCAAGGCTTTAGTTGGGTCAGGATCACAACCTGCTTGGCCCTTTGGAAACAGACTGCATACACACTGTTTGATTTAGTGCACGCATATAAATCTTCCGGGACAATGAAAGTGATAACCATGATTAAACTATAATTTGTGTGATCTTAGTGACATGTCCAATTGGAGAATGTTAAGTCAATACTGACAAACAAAAAATTGTCTTATTTTTACAAAGTGGGAGAGAAAATAAAGGGGTCCAATCTTTTCAAGGTCTCCATCATGTTGCAGTTTCTCTAAAGAAGTGCTCCATTTGATGCTCAAATAGGGAGGGCCCATATCAGATTTTTACGTGGCATGTCCAGTAAAAAGTGTACGCATACATAAAACCCTTTTTATTTTGTTCCTCTATAAATGCCTCTTTCAATTTCTTCCACTGCAATTATTTTCCAACCTATTTACATAGCTATATTTTCTGACATTTTCTCTTTTATTTCGGACCTTTAACCTACCCATGTGCATGAATGAGACTAATTTTCTATGCATATACATATCTATATCTGAATTGTCCTTATTAAGAGCTCTATCAGTTCCATTTAGAAAGCCTTTGATAGATAATTATCAAATGTACTAAAAGCTAATCAGGTTGTTTAGTATCCTTAGGATAGGTAGAGTCCTAAGTGTTGATAAACTCTACCTCTCCTATCTTTCTTTGTTAACATATCTGTTAGTCTCATATATTTAATAAACATCAATACACGGTAATACTAAGCCATCAATTATACTTGCTGCAGTAATCTTTTTATGGTATCAGAGCCATCGACAAACGTCATGGAAATCGTCTCCTCAAACTCTGCAGCAATTCCGCAAATGAGTCAAGTCAATCTACCGAATTATAATTTTCCTTTCAAGCTTGAACAATCTAACTTCATGATTTGGAGAGCTCAGATATTACCTGCGATAATTGGCAGCAACATGGAAGGTTTCATAACCGGCACAATCATATCTCCATTAGAATTCATTATTGAGAAAGATCCTGATGACTCAACCAAAACCAGAACCATAGTCAATCCGGAATATCTCCATTGGCGTCGGCTTGATCATGCCCTGCTTGCCTGGATTAAATCTTCAATAACTCCAGAGGTACAAATACTTCTCACACAAACAGCAACATGTTTTGATCTATGGAATTCTGTTGGCAGGTTGTTTGGTAGTCAATCCCGTGCAAGAATGATGCAGATGAAGCTTCAATTGCAGTCCATCAAAAAGGAAAGGCTCACGGTAACAAGCTACTACACCAAAATCAAAGAGCTGGTTGATGGACTCTCAATGGCTGGACAACCTGTCAGTAAAGAAGACTTCATTATGCATCTTCTTCAAGGTCTCCCATATGAGTATGATGCTGTTATTACAAATGTAAATTCCCAACGTTTGTCCCTTGAAGTTGAAGATGTACTAGCATTACTCCTGAACCAAGAGATGAGAATTTTGAGTGCAACAGCACCACCAATGCCACCTTATCCCTCTGCCAATCTTGTTAATCGGAATTCACGGCGACAAGATCAGGACTATACAAATAAAGGAACCGGATCTCAGCAATTCAGGGGTAACCAGCAGCGTGGTCGTGGTCGTGGAAGAGAAAGACGACCAGGAAATTCCAGATCTTATTGTCAATTGTGCACTCGGCCTGGACACACTGTGATGGAATGCTATCACAGGTATGATAGAGAATTTATTCCTCCATACAATAATAATAACTCCTCTGCTGCCTATTACAGCTCTCCCATATCAAAGGATCCCTTGGTGTATCATACACCTCATGAAGTTCACAGCAATCCCGAGTGGCTCTTTGACAGTGGTGCAACAAGTCATATCACCACTGATTCCTCCAACTTGCATCACAAAACCGAGTATGGTGGAATGGACAGATTGGTGGTCGGCAATGGGCAAGGTTTGAGAATATCTAATATTGGTTCTTCTTTTATTCCAATGCCTCACAAAAATATAGTTTTAAACAATATTTTGCATGTCCCCAAAATTACAAAAAATTTACTGAGTATTGCACAATTGACGTCTGATAACAAAGTCATTGTTGAATTTAACTCTAATTTTGTTTTTGTAAAGGATCAAGCTACGATGAAGGTTCTACTGCAAGGAACCCTTAGAGATGGTCTCTATAGAATTACTCTACCCACGACAAAAGCTCCTATTTCATGTTTTCATTCTAGTTTTCCTGCTTCTTTTCGGACTCATGCTATGTCTTGTTTTAATTCTGTTATTTCTGATCATAATTTGTGGCATTTAAGCCTTGGACATCCTGCTTTTTCTGTTATGCGAACTATTTCTAATAATTGTCGTAAAGTTATTTTCAATAAATCAAAGCCTTTTTGTTCCTCTTGTCCGTTAGGAAAAATGCATCGATTATTTGCACCTTTATCTGTCTCAAAAAGCAAACATCCGTTGGAATTAATTTATTCAGATGTGTGGGGTCCTGCACCTGTTGTCTCAACAGAGGGTTATAGGTATTATGTTATATTCGAAGATGACTTTTCGCGTTTTACTTGGATTTATCCTTTAAAACTCAAATCTGAAGTCAAAAATATATTTTTGCATTTTAAATCACTTGTTGAAAATATGTTTCAGCGAAAGATTAAAACTATTCAAACTGATTGGGGAGGGGAATATCGTATTTTAGCTCCTATTTTAGCAAATTTTGGAATTCATTTTCAGCACTCCTGTCCACACACTCACAATCAAAATGGCAAAATTGAACGCAAGCACCGACATATAACTGAGACTGCTTTATCTCTACTTGCTCACAGTAATCTTCCTATATGTTACTGGTGGGATGCCTGTACAACTGCTACCTTTTTAATCAACAGGTTACCCACCACCGTTTTAGGTAAACAATCCCCAGTACAAAAACTTTTTCAAAAAGATTTTGATTTTTCCATTTTAAAAGTTTTTGGATGTGAATGTTTTCCCTTCATTCGTCCCTATCAATCTAAAAATTTTTCTTATCACTCTGAACGGTGTGTTTTTCTTGGATATAGTCCAATACACAAGGGTTACAAATGCAAAAGTCTTCAAACTGGGCGAATATACATTTCTCCAAATGTTATTTTTAATGAAAGTCTTTTTCCATATAATTCAGTATCTACTCCCACAAGGACCACACACTCTGATTATATTTATTCTCCTGTCAATTCTTTGCCTTTGTGTGTTTCTAATGCTTCTACAGATTCCTCTCAAGGGTTCTCTGCTTCACCTTCACCGCAACAACCTTTACATAATCAAAATAATGAAGTTCACGGTGACTTGTTCTCCACGTCACCTACTCAGTCGCCCTCTCATGCAACCTCTCCGCTTGTGGTCACCTCACCTGGTTCCATTGGCTCTTCCTCCACTCTCTCTCCGTGCATCCTACGTCACCGAACAGTAAGCACACCATCAAGTGCCTCTTCCAAACAAACAGATGCATCACTGCCCGAACTTCAGATTCATGTTGATCTTCCTATCCGACCTCCAACCTCCAAACACTCAATGACTACTCGGTCCAAAGTAGGTACTTTTAAGAAGAAAACATTTACTTGTGCATCACAAAGGGATCTTGCTGTCCATGAACCTTACACTGTCCGTGAGGCCCTTACCCACAGCTCCTGGAAACATGCTATGGATGATGAGTTTCGGGCTCTCTCTCGGAATTCCACATGGATTCTTTTTCCTCCTTCTCCCAACATGAATATAATAGGCAGTCGGTGGGTTTTTCGCCTCAAACAGAATCCGGATGGCTCTACAAATCGCTACAAAGCTCGTCTTGTTGCAAAGGGTTTCCATCAAACTCCGGGCATTGATTTCAAAGAAACATTCAGCCCAGTCATCAAACCTGCTACCATACGGTTAGTTCTTTCTTTTGCCATAACACACAAATGGTCCATCCGACAGGTTGATATTAACAGTGCCTTTCTCAATGGCAAGCTGACTGAAGATGTGTTCATGCAACAACCAGAAGGCTTTGTTGATCCCACTTTTCCAACTCACGTATGTAAGCTTCAAAAATCATTATACGGCTTAAAACAAGCTCCCCGAGCTTGGTATGATCAACTCCGGTCTACATTGTGTACTTGGGGTTTCCGACGATCCACTATGGATTCCTCTCTCTTCATTTTGAAAACTGGCAGTGATACACTTTGGGCTCTTGTATATGTTGATGACATTATTATCACCGGTTCTAATCCCATCCATATTCAAAAATTCATCACACGGTTAAATAATCAGTTTTTGTTGAAAGACCTAGGGCATCTATCTTTCTTTCTCGGCGTTGAAGCATTATGGCACTCCGGTGGTCTCTTGCTCACACAAAGCAAATACATACGCGATCTCCTTGCTCGAACTGATATGCTTGACTGCAAAACAAGTCCTACACCAGCCAGTACCACACTTCGACTCCCGGATCCATTTCTCTATCGGAGTACCATTGGGGCTCTTCAGTACTTGTTACTCACACGGCCTGAGTTAAGCTTCATAGTTAACAAACTAAGTCAGTTCATGCAACATCCCACTGACACTCACTGGTCTGCCTGCAAACGAGTCTTAAAGTACCTAAAAGGAACTATCATGCTTGGACTTAAATTTTCAGCTTCTTCTCACAATACCTTGCATGGTTATACTGATGCGGATTGGGCTTCCAACATTGATGATCGCCGCTCCACTGGCGGTTACTGTGTCTTCTATGGAAACAACTTAGTCTCGTGGTCTTCCAAGAAGCAACATGTGGTTGCTCGATCAAGCACTGAGTCAGAATACAGGACCTTGGCAAATGGTGCAGCTGAAGTCATCTGGATTCAAGCTTTGCTTCATGAACTTGGTGTCAAAGTCTCAAGCTTACCTGTTCTATGGTGTGACAATATGAGTGCTGGAAGCTTGGCTGCCAATCCGACGTTTCATGCTCGTACGAAGCATATCGAAGTAGATGTTCATTTTGTACGTGATCATGTTGTTACTCGCCGGCTTGCTGTCCAATATGTTCCTACATCCTATCAGATTGCTGATGTTTTCACAAAAATCCTGCCTAGTAGTCGGTTTCTCTATCTACGAGACAAACTGAACATGTCTCTTAAGTCAATGTCCAGTTTGAGGGGGGATGATAGATAATTATCAAATGTACTAAAAGCTAATCAGGTTGTTTAGTATCCTTAGGATAGGTAGAGTCCTAAGTGTTGATAAACTCTACCTCTCTTATCTTTCTTTGTTAACATATCTGTTAGTCTCATATATTTAATAAACATCAATACACGGCAATACTAAGCCATCAATTATACTTGCTGCAGTAATCTTTTCAGCCTTTTTACACCTACTTTTTTGCTATTTTCTTTGTTAATGGCTGATGCTGGAGACATAAAGCAAAAACATTTTGTTAATTGCACATATAACATAGATAGCTGAAAGCAAGTAAACGATGTTACCTAATTTATGTTCAAAAGACCAACATGCTTTAATGATCAGTTTGGAAAATAACATTTTCAATGGCAAATTAACATGATAATACTGGTCATCAACTTGTGGCACATCAAATATGGGGATTGTTAAGAAAATCAAGTTAATACATCAAATATATCAACTCTTCAGCTCTCACCTAATATATATAGGCTTGCTTATTAACAAATTACATAAGTTGGGTCTTACACGCATTGGGCAATTACTTATCAAGTAAGATCAAAATTCTAACACATGTCAACAAGTTAATGGCAGTAAGTAGTAACAAAGTTTGATGCACGATTTTACTTTCATTAAACTCTTACTATTTATCCTAAAATTTTAAACTTGTAGGAAGTTGATCCAAGTATTTATGTTAATGACCAAATGTATATCTCATGTCAACAAGAAGAAATTACTTTTATACCATATATTGAATCACCACTAATTTTAAGAGTTTAAGATAACAAAAAGTAGATCATTTTTAATATCTTTTATATTTTATCTCTAAAACTTTCCTTCATATGTAAGTTCGTTTGGGTCCTTATATGTGGATATTTGGTCCGGCCTTTTTTGGGCATTTTTTGAGTTTTTAAATTTATTTTTACTTTTGGATGAAGTTATTGAGTTTCGAACATCTGACTGTTAGATCTTTTGGCTTTGATACCACGTTGAATCACCACCGATTCTAAAAGCTTAAGCTAATAGGAAGTGAATCATCTTTTATATCTTTTTTATTTTATCTCTAACATTATGTTTGATATCGCTTTTGAAAAGCTAGAATCTATTTTTAAAGCTTAAAATTTACTATTGGGAGTGTATGAACAAATTTTTGGAAGTGCTTAACCAAAACTTAAAAGTGGCTTCCTCTGGAAGCACCTTGAAGAAGTAAAAACTATGTCATACATGATCTTAGTGTGTTGATCATTTGAGCCGAATTCAAACCCTTCTTGTCCACCCATTTCCGTTTGTGCTCAATGTGCTTATAAAAATAACTAACCTAATCTGTTACTGAATTCTACTCTTATGACAATGATATTATAACCTTATACGACTGCGGGCAATATTTTTCTCTACTTTTTTAGCTGTCTCATCTGTTCTTCTAATATTCTACTGAGTTGGCATGCAATGAAATATACCCTATATTATTAATTAAAAAAAAGATTGATGTTATAAATAATATATCCATATCCAAAATTAGCAAGCTTGTCATTAAAGGCAATTCTCATATGAGAGATAAAGCCACTCAGCTAGCCCACCAAAGCCATGGAAAGTAATGTTTGAATAAATCTCCAACAAGTACTGATGGAAAGCTTTATGAGAAAATGGCTTTTTTTCTGTTCATGTTCCCCAGGATCATCATTTTTTTGCTGTGTGTTGAGGGCCATAGATATCATTGTAATTGCTCCACCAACTACTGCAAAAGATTATAACATAAAGACCCTCAAAATGAGATATATATATATATATATATATATGTATGTATATTTATATATGAATATGTGTCCTCGCATGTTCAATCTCTGCCAACTTTCGAGGATTCTAACTTAGTTGTTAGTTATGGTTAATTGATTGTTCTTTTGAGCAATTTGCAAACATATAAATATAAAACAAAATTCTCGGACCAAGAGCTCAAAATGACACAAACTGTTTTAAAGAAGACAAGGATGATGAAAAATTACCAAAAGAATAAAAAAATAAAAAACAAAAATAAAGAAAAGGATGATAAAGATTGGTCACATATTTTCCTTATCACTAAACTAGCTAGCTATATAGCTAGCAGTAGACGTAGGCATGAGGTGTGTTGGTTCGGTTTGGAGTAAACACCAACTCAAACTAAACTATTCAGTTTGAATAACAAAGCAATCCAATCCAAACCCTTAACATGTTTAAAACCAAATTAACTCAAACTGAACTATTAGGACGCATAAAATAGAGTTACATTTATAGAAATCCAAACCCAAAATGAAATGCAAGATTTAATTTCACCAAGTTTCTAATAGCACTCCAACTTGAAAAATATAAATGAAAATTGTAAAAAAGACAAAACACAAATATTATATATATATAATATAAAATTATTGTATTTTAAAAACAGTCGGTTCAGATTGAATTGGGTTGGTTTTTTATACTCTCAACCTGAAAACTGACCCAAATTATAAAAAAAATAATATTTTGTACCTAACCCAACCCAATCTATATGAAAAAAACTAATCCACCTCATCACAAAAATAACTAATATAACAAAACCGCTAATAGGAGACGCAAATACAGCATCACAAAATGTAAAAGCAACGCAAATTTCTATTTCACTGAATCCACTGTCGTTGAAGGGTGTTGTGAATTTGTCCATAACAACAACGCCAACAATTTGTCATCTTTGTTGAAAAAACAGCAACGCAAAAAAGTTCCGCTGTTTTGGATGTTCAAAGCATCGTGCAAAATCAAAAATTAAATTAAGAAATAAATATATATTCTATAATAAATTAAAAAATAAGTATTTAGCGACAAAATTCACTGCTAAATGTTCCTTAATTCACACCGCAAGGTGTCACTAATTAAGTAATTTAGTGATGCAGTGTGTTGCTAAATAAGGAATATTTAGCGACGAAGAGTGTCTCTATTGAGGTACTTTTTAGTGATGAAGAGTTTCTCTACCAAAATCAACTTCAGTTTTTATTATAAAAAAATTACAAAAAAAAGTAAACATAAAAAATACACAATGGGTATTAGAGATTAATAGATTTTGTTATAGAAAGTAGGAAAAAAAGAAGAAGCTTGGAAGACTCTTTCAAAGTCACAGTTATGGAAGATGAAAAGTAGGCGCGGTAATAGAAAATGAAGACGAAATACACAAAGAATTATACAAATGAATATTATAGATTTATGGTTCTTATTTAGAAAAATAGCAAGAAAATAAAGAGGAAACTTACATGCTTGGATGACTAATTCAAACTCGTGGTCATAGAAGATGAAAATGAAGATGAAGCAGTTCATCAATTTAAATAAAAGGTTTTGAATTTGAAAAGCATGAAGAAGATGAAAAAAATAAAAATTCTCACTTATTATTTCAACAATATGTGACACATAGTACTTTTAGTGTAGCCGGTTGAAAAAAATAGGGGGTAGTTTTTACAGTTTTTTTCTAATAACATCGAATTGTTAATTTAAATTTTTTAACTTTAAAAAGTAAATTGGTAGATACTTATGCTAAAATTATTTGAAACAGTTTTCAATTTTCTTTTCTAAAATTAATTCATTTTGTTAAATTAATTTCGCAAGATAACTTAAATTATGAATTTTTAATCAAACTTTAGTAAGCTAAATTAATTTAAAAAGTTAAAAAAATCATTTTGACAAATTTTAATTAATATAAAAATTAAAAATAGGATAATTAGCCATATGAGACGTCTCTAAAAGGTATCTTTTAGCAATGCGCAGGGTCACTAAAAGTCTAATCACTTTTTAAAATTTTTTAAATATCATTATTCAGTTAATTAAAGTTATAAATATCAAATTTTAATTTAATAATCTAAATTATTAATTGAAAATAATATAATAATAATAATGTGTTATGAGAATGGTGATTGAAGTTGGTAGATGTGTTGTAGTAAAATTATTTAAAATAAGTTTCTTTTCTTTTCAAAAATTATTTTATTCTTTTAAATTAATTTTTTAAGATAGTTTCAATTATTAATTTAGTAAACTAATCTAAATTATGAATTTAGTAAGCCAAATTAATTAAAAAAGTTTTAAAAAATAATTATTTTGACACATTTTAATTAAAGTAAAAAAATAAAATTAAGATATGATAATTAGCGACTTTCATCTTTAAAAAGTACTTTTTAGTGATGTGCTGCGTCTTTAAAAGCTACTTTTTAAATTACTTTTTGAAATTAATTTATTAAGCTTATTTAAGTTATTAATGTCAAATATTAATTTAGTATAATTAAATTATTAATTTAGCATAATTATTTTAATATGCGATGAAGATGAAAATAAAAATTGATAGGTGCGTGTGGTAAAATTATTTGAATTAATTTTCAATTTTTTTTCTAATATTAATTTACTTTATAATATTACTTTCTTATGTAGTTTGTTAGAATTATTTTTTATCTTAATTTATTAAGTCAATTAAAATGATAATTTTGTAAACTATTTTAAATTATTAATTTGGTAAACTAATTTTAGAAAAACAATGGGCAACCGTAGAACAACACTTATGGTAATACATGCATTGCCTAAACTGTAAATGATAATATTATTTTATATACTATATAAAATAGGTGACACAAATTATATGAGAGTGTATTCAATTCTTCACAAATGATGACATAATATGCTACTGTGTCACCAATTTATGAGTAAATTGTGACACTATTTCTTCTTATGCCGCTGATTTTGTTTTTCATGTACTTATTTAGCAACATAAAACCCACATGCATTGCTAATGTTGTTTGGCGCGTAATTATTTACATACACAAGATCTTGTTGTCACCAATTGTGATTGGCGTGCATATTTTTGGCGACAATTCACGAACATGTGTCGCCAATTGTATTTTGGCGCCACTGATAAAACGATTTAATGATGAACTATCCATGCCCTCGAGTTTTTTAGCTATTCATGTCCACTTCCTCACACCTCCATATTCATTTATCGTTTTCTTGTTTAATTGCATTACCTACTATTTGTCTTTTTTCTTTTAGAAAATAATTACTATTTTTTTATCATTTGTCGTGAACCTGTTAATTTACGTTTGAGTTTTACAATTTTCTGTTGATTTTCTCTCAATTTTGTTTGTAGTGGCTATTTTGAAACACCACTTGATTAACAACATCAAACTCTTCAAGCTTTGGACTCCATTTTCAAGCTTTTTATAAATTTTTAACAACATTTAATTTTTGTTATGTTAGAATAATGTTGTTAAAGCTAACATCAATGTGGTTAAATGCTGTGTGTTTTTTAAATTTTATTGAAATGAAAAAATGAAGACAAATAAGAAAAACCAAAAAAATAGAGATCAAAGACACCTGTCCAGTCGAAATGTTAGAAGATGTGTGCAATTTTTAAACTGTGTGCGTTATGTTTGGTCAAGATTCACACTGCCCAACGTAAAAGTGGTGTGAGGCTGGTTGGTGTGCTACCAAACAATTTTTTGGTGCCTTGTAGTACGCTTTACCATCCAAATTCACCCTTAATTAGAGCAGTGTGGCATACTGAAGAGCACCCGACCCAAACATTGCATGTACCTCCCAAAAATTGCACACACCTTCTAATGTTTGGGCGAGGCAGGTACTATTGTCTTGAACTTCTATTTTTCTGATTTTTTTCTTATTTAATTCACAGTGCCACATTGGCAGTTCTCTTCTTAGCAGTGAGTTTCTTCGCAGACGATTTATTCACGATGAGTTTCTTTTTAGGTGATGTTTTCTGCACAATAGATCTTTTCGACAATAATTTCATCGTGGAGATTTTCTTTGCCATCATCATCTCTCTTCTTTATTAATACGGAGGGTTGCTTAACTCATGCTATTGTTACTAATGAGAGTACAATATAAAAGAGTGAGAATTTGAGAGAGAGAGAGAGAGAGAATATCTTGAAAGATAAAATAAAGTAGGGGAATAACTTTTTTTTTTTTGTATTTTTTAAAAACATTAGGCATAATGGATAATTTAAATTTGTGGCTGATAAAATAATAAAGCTAAATAAAAAATATTGAGCATAACTAGTTAATCTATTGTTGAAATTGGTGTCATACAAAAATCTTTTTCCCCATCACTAGCCTAGCTGAACATGAGGTACCACTTATTACCATGATTAGTTTGATGAATTCCTTTCTGGCCTACAAGATCCCCTCCAACCGTACTATATCTATCACAAACTGGAATCTTTTTCTTGGGTATTGCTTTTGTGATTTGTATTACAATATAAAATAAGAAAAAGATTTCCTTTCTTTCTTTTTGCCCCTTTTTTTTATTTTTTATTTTGGTTCCTTTCGAGGAAAGTCATCTATATGGGTCCGGGTTTTTGCCAAAGATGCTATTATATATTTCTCACTTTTTGCGTTAATCTTGATTTAATACCTATTAAGCTTTGCTTTATCTATAATAATTGTGGGTTTAGGCCCAAGCCACATGAGGCTGTCGAGATTGATGACAGTAAAAATTACAAATTACAGTGTTTCTTTGCCCATAAGAATAACTTTTCTTGTACTTTTTACAGTGAGATATATCGCATCACTTTTGTACGACCGACGAATATCAAACTCTCTCTTGATATTATTGGATTTTGAGTTGCATGATCGCAAAGTCTCATCTAGCTAGGCATGAGTAAAATGTTCCACTTTGTTTAGTAAATAATCAAGTGTCTTATTAGGTTACAACCAACCAAAGAAAAATACCATTTTTTTTCCTTAAAGAAAGAAAAAGACTTCTTAGTAGCTAGGAATAGGAGTAGACAACAGCTAATTAACTCTCATCTTAAACAAGAGTTAATCCCCAATTAACTATCTACTAATGTGGATTAATCAAAACCCACTAACCATTAATCGTGGTTAGTAATATTGCTATTAATGAATATTGCTGTTAGAACTTCAAACTCACTTGATTTGGACATTTAACCAACTTATATTCTCTCTGCCGTGAGAACTTAGCAATTCTGTATTCGATTCTGACACCTTTAATTTTGTTGTATCATATTTTCGAGAGGCTTATTCCATGGACCAAGATACTTAGTAGAAAAACTTTTAACAATTATCATGACTTATATATACCCATAGATGCTTGTATTAATGGGCTAAGATTATTGTTAAAATATATAATCCAATTCTAATTAATCTTTTATAAATTTAAATTTTTTAAAATTAAATAGTTCAGATTGTAGTTCAAGTAGCAGAATTTGAAATTTTGAATTTAAAATTTGACAGGGTTAACTTTTCAAATAATTTTTTCTGTTGCATATTAGACTTCCTTGGTGAATTTTTTTTCCATATTGGTTTATAACTATTTTTACCTTAAATTTTTATTCACTTTCTTTTTATTTGTCTACTAATTAATGAGTTTTTGGATTATTCGTGATGGACTAATGATCATAAATTAAAAAGAAAATAAAAAAATGGATTTAAGGTTAAAGCATGTAACTTTTTGGAACTTTTTTTTTGTTTTTTTTTTTTTGAAGTAACTTTTTGGAACTTAAAGTATATATCAAACGCAAAAAAATTCTAGACCCCAATATGAACTTTGCCCAACTATAGATAGTAAAGCACATTTAACCTTTATATTTAATTTATAAAAAAGTCTTAATTTTGATGCATATATAAAAAATTTATTTATTTATTTCGTCCAAGAAACTATGAATTATTTTCCAAAGGGAGCTTTCTAAATAGTATTATGGTGTAATAGTATAAGGAGACTATAGAGAATTAAACTTTATATGCTGATTCTGCTATCTGCATAATTAAGGGGTGAAGAAAGGCAGAAGTTTTTTTTGATGAATAAAGATAGGCAGAAGTTGATTTAGGATATGTAGTCAATGTCTAATACATGACCAGGTGTATGTACTAGCTATATCTATAGGGACGATGATTACCATATGTAACTTTTTATCAATGTTCATGGCAATTTTTTTCTATTTCTTTTGGCTGAGATTCATTTTCACGACATGATCTTTTTTCTTTTTTTTTAATAATACATATATAAATACAAACATATAAACCGATGGTTGAAGCAAATTAATTAATTAATCCATTTGATATCTTTTGTTTTTTTAATTTTTTATAATGTGAAATGGTAGAGAAAAATTATAAATGATTTCATGATCTATTTTTTATTGGTTAAGCTTTTAGGATAAATATTAATTTTTTTAAAGATCACAAAAAAGAAAAAAGAAAAA
>QANX01005563.1:0-13478 GCA_003254975.1 Ochetophila trinervis
TAGAGGTACAATAGTTTAAGTGAATCCTTTATATATGCAGGATTAAAAAAGTAAAATTTAATTTGCTTGTGTATATATTTAGAGAAAAATAAATAACTTCAATAGTTTTATTTTATTAAATTTTTTGTTGGGCAACCCCATGCTTTGCTGAACGAATCCAAAGCCTTTTTTTTTCATTTATTTTTGGGAATGTGAATGTAGAAAAGGGGCATCAGAAATCTAGAAAGCGTGAAAGTTATTTTCAGATTTTGCAGAAGCGTAGAAATAATAATAGGTAGAATTAATCACAAACTGTAATTTTTAAAATTTAATTTAAATTAATTTTTTTTTTAAATTTGTAATAATACATTTACACTTTGTGTAAGTATATATAATTAATTTTTTCAGTAATAATTAAACAAAAATATAATATAATTGTATATATTTATAAAAATTTAAAATATATTATTATAAATTTAAAAAGCTAAATTTGAGTTGAGTGAAATTTAGGAGACTTCGGTTTAGATTAACTTTAATATTTATGTAAAAAGCTAGTTCCGTAATTCAGCAACAAATTATACGTTGGGATTTGACTGGTGAGGTAATTACTTTTTCTTTTGGAAATTTTATATTCGTCCCAACGATTGCCATTTGTTCGAAAATATCTTACGCATGGGCCAAACGTTTGACTTACTGCCATGTGGCCAGACGTAGAAAGAAAATTACTTTTTCTTTTTGAATTATTATTTGGGCCAAACGTACCACCTCTAATTCGTCTTCTTGTTTCCAGATAAGACCATTACCACCTATTTCATACCACTTTGAAAATAGAAACCTTTTATTTTATACTTCATTTCAATTTACATTATTTTTTTATGACATACATAGTAATACTCTGGCTTTACAATCCCTCCAATATAAATATATATATATTTAATTTATATTATACATATGCAAGTAAAACTACAAGAAAAAGACTAAGCATTTGGAATAAATGAAAAGGCAAAAGTAGGGTAAGCAATCCATGTTAAAGAGAGAGTTTGAGGCGCAATGCATCGTGTGGCTGTGGTTGTTTTTGGTGCTCATCTTTGACATTGCTGCATGGAGCAGGAACGATTTCAGGAGTTCCTCGAAACTCCACTTGCGCTGTGAATCCTCCCTCTCCAATAATGGAATCCAAGCTGATTGCTTCTCGAACTCGAACTTCCGATAATACCCTCTTCATTTTCTTCTTCTTCTCCGATGATCCATACAATTCCTATATTCTCCGGCAGCGATTGAAAGCCCCCGGAAGCTTCTAATCAGAGCAAAAAGCCTTTCAATCTCCTTCTCCGCCACAGCCATTCTCGCTATTAATTTTATCATCTCCTATTGCTGACATGACATTTATAAAGAGAAAATAAAAATGAAATGCAAAATTAATTTCAAAACCATGCATACAAAATGAGAGTCAAATTCAATACGTATATATAAAAGGGTAGTGGATCTAACTTATTGGAGCATCTAATACAACGCGTAATTACATAATTGAGTGACGGAAGAGGTGTGGCGTCATATGTTTGACGCGGCCATCTCTATGATTAGAGAAGGAGAGAGATCACTAATATACTCCAAGTTGAGAAAAACCTAAACGGGGGTGACGTACCACAAAAAAAAAAAAAAAACACTTGTGTGAAACGGTGGTCCTAGCTGACTTCATATCCATCAACGCACAAATTTTAGTACCCTTTTTTGTTTAAACTAGGTAATCAAACAGCGGGTGTCACAGAAGGGCGAAAAGTGGCAACTTGATGAACTACCATGTTGCCAAACAAATACACCTGGAAAACAGAGTAATATCGTGCAACTTGACCCTTCAAGACTTTCTATGGCATACCATAATATCTTTCTATGTCTTTCCATATATCCTTTTTTTTTTTTTTGCGCTAAAAGTTTTTCTACATATCTGATTCTAACAATGCAACTTAATTCTTATATTTTATTTTAAGTATGCGATGTAAAAAATTACCATTCCTCTTGAGCAAGATAACTAATTGACCAATTTCACTTTCTTGTATCCAGTACAAGTTGGATAAATTTTACAAATACTCATTCCAAATAAAAATTGATACAGGTTAATGTCCACTCATTTCAAAAACTTTCGCATGTAAGTTTGATTTTTTTTTTAAATTTATTTGTATGTGTTTTTAAATTTTTTTCTTCGATAAAGTTATTGAATTTAAAATTCAAAACTTCAAAACATAGGCCCATGTACCAAATTGAAATTATTTTTTTTTCAAAAATTTAAGCCAATGAAAAATAGACTTTTATTTTGCATTTTTTCTAACAGATAGATCATGGGTTTTCTACGTAGGGCCAAGTGTTTCATGATTTGGCTTAAATTCGTGTAGAAAAACATGTTGTACGGATTTATCAACCCTTACCCAGAAATTCCCCCCGATGGTGATGAACCTCAAGAGCCAGATTTAGGAAAGAGACTAATTTTAATTTTTTTTTTCATTCAATCAATGTGAAATTACAACTATATAGTCATTTGGCTAGTTAACATAAATGAGAAGCATATATTTCCATTGTTTCTGTTGCATATCCTTTTCTTCATCCACTACGCTCCGGTCTCCATATCCCCCTCCTACTCAATTATATTATTTAACAATTCACACACATACATGCTAATTGAATAAACTCTTCTTTTTAGCTCTGGCTAAAAGAAATGGTAATAATTAAATTAGGTGCATAATATAATATAAAACAAATTTTATAGAATGAAAAGCCCATCAAATACAATCACCAACATAAATAATATATAAGCAGAGAGAAATATTAATTAAGCAATAGCTATAGAGAAAGCCTAAGATCTAAGCCTTCCCTGGCACTCTCATCTGTCTCTGGCGGAACATTTGGGGAAGAAAAAATTGGAAAGGTGGTAGGAGGAAATTTAAAGTGAAGCAGGTGTTCATCCATGAAGTCCTCGAGCTGAAACAGTGGCTTCCAAGCCTCCACTGGCGCTGGCATGAGATGGTGTTCCTCCTTATTCTGAATCTGCTTGCTCTTCTTTATTTTGTTATTGACTAAGTTGAAATTTTCGGATATTTCCAGTCCTGTTCCTGCAGCTCCATACTTGTCGATGAGAAGGTCACGAGCCTCTCTAATGCGGCTGATGAGTGCAAAGAACTTGTCAATCTTCTTCTCTTCATCATCTTCATCGTCATCATGATTATGATCAACAGCAGCAGCATGGCTAAATTTCCTCTTCTTCTTGTCGTTGCTTCCAATATTTGTAATCTCCATGGGATAAGATATATATTATGCACAAACACAGATTATTAGAATTTAGAAAGCTAAATATATATTGAAAAAATTTACAATGCTCCAGAAGTTGATACTCTCTTTTCTAATACATATGTGGGACCACGCAATGGAGATGGGATCAGCTGGGTTGCTTCCCCGTTGCTTCCTCTGAGAGACCACGTGAAGCCTCTACGTTAACTAGCGCTTTGCTTTATTATATTCTGATTTTTTCGTGGGACCCATACGTCATTTCCTACCTCTTGATTTCTCCTAATCTTTACCAAACCACTAACCCAACTCCACCATTCCAATGGGTTAAAGATCGATGATCATCGTATTGCCAAATCAACAACAAATACACGTTCAAGTTTGAAATGGATGATTTAAACACACACATAAAATAAAAAAATAAAAAATTTGGTTGAATTTAAGCCATCCTATTTGATAAAGTAAATGATATTTAGATCTTGACTGATTGTAGAGTTTTTAAGAAGTTAAAAACGGTTTTTAAAATTTAAAATTTAATTTTAAAAATATTTTGATAAATTTTTCAAATTTTTATTTTTATTTTTTTTAATTACAATTAATAAAATATAATTTTTTAATTAAAAAAAAAACAAAACTATGCCAAAATATAACTCAAAGCTTTATTTGACATAATTTTTATTTTTATTTCTCTTATGTATTTTTAAAAAAGCTTCGTGACCAAACTTTTATCGACTTTAGTTGAAATTTTTTTTCAAAGCGTTAAATAATTTTAAAAAATTAAAACAGATTTTAAACTTTAAAACTGATTCTGATTTTTCAAAACCCCTACCAAATATACTCAAATTTATTTAGAGGGCAGTTTTGGAAATTCAACGTGCGTGATTGCGTGATTCTAGTGTGTGACGCCCCTTTTCCAGCTCGTTCTGCGTCATTCTGCTGCGTTATGGTGACGCACATGACATCTTTGTTTTGTTTTTTTGTTTGGTTTTTCTTTCCTAGTCGTGTCACACATGACAAGTTAATTCTATAATTTATTTCTATTAATTTTTATTTTATTTTTTTATCTTTATCAACTATTTTCATTTTTCAAAAATTTGTTTCATCATTCCATGGAATAAAAAAAAATAAAACAAAACTTTGATGATCACTTCGATATAACCATATAAATATATATTTTTTGATCTGGAAATTAATAAAGATTGAAAAGTTCAATGATCGAAGCTTTCATCAATTAGATTTTTAAATGTGGTTTAATAACACATTTATTTATAATTTTTTTTAAAATTAAAAATAAAAATATTTATGATAATCATTTTTATTTATTTTTTTGAAAAAATAAAAATGTATTTGATAACTATTTTTACTTTTTAAAATAAAAACATTAAAAAGTCATTTTCATTTTAAATTTTTATTTTTTTTTATCTTTAATAATGCTAAAATACAAGACAACTCAAATAAAATTTGAATCTGAGACTGTCTATACTGACATCGTCCAGATATGGCCGAGACCATGAATTGCTCGAATCAAACCAAAACTAGGGACAACCCGGTCCAGCCTGGAACTTGGGACCACCCGGTCGGGGCTAGAATTTAGGATCGCTCGGTCAGGGCAAAAATCCAGAATCGCTCAGTTGGAGTCGCAACCCGGGACCACCCGGTCAGAGCCAGAACCTTGGACGGCTCGGTCGGGGCTGAAACCCCAGTATGCTCGATCAAAGCCACAATTCGAGATCGTTCAGTCATGGCTAGAATTTGGGATTGCCCGGTCCGGGCCAGAATCCAGGACTGTCCAGTCCAGGATGGAACCCGGGACATTTTGATCCGGGCCAAAACCTAGGATAGCTCGATCGGAGGCATTACTTGTTACTGTCGGGATTGCCTGGTCCGAGCCTGAACTTGGGACACTATGGTCGAGGCCAAAAACTGGAACCGACAATAGTTGCAACCTGGGACCACCCGGTCAGGGCTAGAACCCTAGACGGCCCAGTCGAGGCCGAAACCTCATTCCGCCCAGTCAAAGCCACAACCTGGGATCACTTAGTCAGGGCTGAAATCTGGAACTACTCGGTCCGAGCCGGAATCCAGGACTGTCCGATCCAGGTGGAACACAGGACAGCTCGGTTGGGAGCAGTACCCGGGACTGCCGGGATTGCCTGGTCCAAGCCTGAACCTAAGACACTACGGTCGAGGCCAAAATCTGGAACCGACAATAATTGAATATGGATTTGTTTAAATTTTTTTGTAAATTTTTTATTAAAAAGCAAAAATTAATAAAAAAATGGTTGTTGTTTTTCATTTTTTTCCTTTTAGCAAAAATATAAACCAAAAAACAAAAACAAAAACGATAATCCAAAAACCAAAAACAAAATTATAAACCATAAACAAAAACTAAAAATCAAAAAATAAAAACTGAATAGGTTAACAAACATATCCTAAATTTTTTAATTTTATAAATCTCAATAATGCTATATTACCTATATTCCTACCAAAAAAAACAAAAAAGAAAATCTCCTATATTTTAATGAATCATATTAAATGTATAATTTAATCTAGTATTATATTTATTAATTATATATAAATAATTATTTAATTAATTTTTATTTAATTATATTAATTTTTTAAAAATTATTTATTTACATGTAAATTATATTAATATGTTAACTAATAAAATAATAAAACATATATAATTAATACATATGTTATAGATTAAATTATTCATTTAGCATCATTCATATTTAATTACTGATAACTTATAAGTTATAACAAACTCATCACGTTATATTTAATAATAATAAAAAATAAAATAAAAAGGATCTTCTCATTTTGTTGTTTTTGGGTGAAGATATTTGCATTGAAGGAAACCCAAAAAAGACCCAGATAAACGGGTTACAAAAGGTTGGAGGATTGCGAATCCTCCGAAACCAAAAAAGAAAATAAGATTTAGGAATATCAAAAAACGACATGTCAACCAAAAGGAATTCCTGAGAAGAGTTTTAGAGCAAGTTTTGCAATCCCATCAGCCAATCTGTTTCTCTCTAGCACACCACTCATCTTCAAAGGGAAGGACCTGAACCTGCTCCTCAGCACCAGAATGCAAATTCTAGAGTACCACACACAAAGCTCCTTCGATCCACTGGCTTTTAGTACTTTTGTATGTTTAAGAGTTGACAAGATCAAACGGAAGCGATCAACCGAACTAAACTAGTTAGGTTCAATATTTTGCCAGTTCCGTTTAGTTTATACAATTTTTAATCCAAAATAAATCAAATATAATATTTAATTTTTAATTTTTTTATTATAATTAATTATATTTTTAATATATTTTATGTTTTAAATTATTTAGGTTAAAATAATAAATTTATTCAATTTAAAGTTTAAAAATAATAATATTTCTGACAAACCTAAACGAACCAGTTATGGAAGGTTCGCCTCGGAGGTTTCAATTCCGTTCGAGTTCAAAAAAAGACAAAATCAATCAAACTGACCCGATAGTCACTCTTATTTTTACCAGAAGAATGGTTTAATTCGTAATTACTAGAGAGTACAGTCCCGGAAAATAAATAATAAAATTAAAATTAAAACAGAAAAATAATAATAATAATAATAATAATAATAATAATAAAAAAGAGCCTCGGGAAAACTAAAAATNTTTTTTTTTTCGGTTCAACATGATTCGCGTGCATTTAAGCTTGTATAATTTCATTATAAATATACAACAACTTTTTTGTTGGTAACAAGAAAAGACTTATTCATAGTAGAGTTATATAGTATGTGAGTTAAATTCAGGCGTCTTTTCAACCTAGTAGAAGTCCATATTGGAGGCTCATGTCACTGGAAATTTTCTCCTTCTCGTGCGGTAGCAGCATAGAGGAGCACTTCAGTTCAAATGGGACTACCAAAACTCGAACCTCAACTCCTGTACTCACAGGTGTGAATGCTCGGCTGACTCCTACCACTGAGCTACACTCTCAAATATACAACAACTTTTTCATTCAGTATTGATATAAATTCATATACATTTATCAAAACAATATAAATTCATTTTTTTTTTTGTAAATAATGATGCATTCAAGAAAAAGAAAACAAAAGACCCGCATCGAAGAGCATTACATCCATCCTTGCTCTCTAGTTTGTCCCTAGCCATAATGCTTAAGATCTCAATTGGAAAGGTGGTCATAGTGTAGGGGTTTACATCAAAACAAAAATCATGCTTGAGAGAGTACTTTGCTATTATGTCAGCAAGGCAATTTAAGGACCGCCCATTCCAATTTAAACACAAACATTTCCTACCAAAGTTGGATTGGATTCTAAGAATGGCATATCGAGTTTGCCATCCTCCAGGCTCTTGATTCGAATTCACCTCTTTAATCCCATTGAGAGCATCCGAAGACCATTTCATTTGGTTTCAACCTTCAGCTCCTGCAATCTCAGAAGTTCATTCAAAATCTTTAGTTTCTGCCTCTTTAGTCGATACAGTTGAAATTAAGGAAGAAGTCAATTTGATGATGCCTCATTTTCTATTTCTCACAACAATCTGCCTTTCCACCAGAGAAAGTGGCATCCACATTAGCCTTGAGCCACCCTGGGGTGGCCTGCTCCATTTCTCCACCGGACTTGATTCCTTATTGGAGGAGAAGGTATATGGTTCAACACCTAAGAAATCCTCAACCAGCCTGTTGAAGTGCTCCATTGCACCTCTAAAATCTGAATTGTTACTAAAAACCAATTGGTTCCTAATCTCCCAGCTGCAATAGAGGAAAGAAGCAAGAAAAATCAAAGCAAATTTCTGTTTTTGTTTCGACCTACCAGAGGGGTTTATACAAAATTCCATCCAATCCTCCAGATTTGTAAAAACCAATCTATCCAAACAATAGCCCTACTTGCTCGCAAAAGCAAGTGCTCTGATGGAATGACATTCTTTGAACAAATGTAAATATGTTTCAACCTCCACACCTCATGAAAGGCATTGCACTTCTCTTAGACCAAAACGTATGTTCATCAAATCTCGAGTAGGAATTACTCGAGCCAAAATCCACCAAAGAAACAACTCGAGTCTATCATGAATTTTTAGCTTCCACAACCGAGTCCACTTATTCATCTCCACCAAGCCAAGAACATCTCCAAATAGGGATTTATAGATGTTTCCAATCGAGAATCCAGCCCCATCATTTCCAAGCCAAACTAGTTTGTCCACACATCTGTCTTTGGGCCATTCAATAGCCAAGATAGCATTAGCCGAGCCTGGCTCAAAAACCTCCCTGATCAGTTGATTACTCCAACCATCCCCTGTCATACTCTTTAGTTTTGCCACCCTAATGTTCCCCCTTCCATCTTTGGCTACTGGGAAAAAGTTAGGAAGGTTTGGCACCCAGGGGTCCTTCTAGATGTTGATCGAGTACCCATCTCCGATTTTGAAACAAGATGCTTTGCAAAGTAGTTGTCGGGCCTAGTAAATGCCTCTCCATACAAATGACACTTTTTTCCCCATCTTACACTCGAAGACTAAAAAAAAATATAAATTCATATACAAATATGGGCACCTAGTATTTAATCATTCACTTAGAGTTCGAGCAATCTTTTTGGATATAAAAGATTAGGTGGATATATAGGTGCATACATTTTGTCAATTTAATGAATTACAATAAAATAAACTATAAATTGCCTTCTATAACATTATTTCATAGTTTCTAAAGGAACAATTAAGATTATAAAAAAAGTGCACCATATATATATATATATATATATGAGTATGATGTATCAAATGTTGAGAGTGTTATGTCAGTTAATATTTTAAAATTAAAAATTTAGTTAGACAATAACAATATTTAATATTAATCACCTTAACCAATATGTTCCCAACATATTATATTTCCAATTATTGCAAAGAATGAGGCAATTAAGGCCTTTATCTAGGAAGTAAATTTCCTATACTCCCAACTCATAAGGATATACATGTGGATCTTATATACTCTGTGAATAAAAATTATTTTTGCCTACTCAGAGCCCATAAAATAAAAGGTTCCAATATTAATTGTGTGACAAAAGGGTCCAATGTGAAATGTTACTGCACGTAACACTTTTATTTTTTATTTTTTTTTAAGTATACAAAAAGATTGTATGCGTGATATTTGTTATATAAAAAATTTTTTTTAGATTAATTTCATCTACACTTCTGAGATTACATAAAAATTCATTAATATCTTTGAAGTTTGAAAAATCATCATTTACATCTGATGTTTGGAAAAATATCATTTACCAGTTTTGAAGTTGATTTTTTTGAATAAATTCACCAATGAAAACCCTCTTTTACACCTTAATTTCAAAATAAATATGAAAATTATATTTTATGATCTTTTATGTAATAATATATATTAAAAATTGTAATTTATTTATCATTTTTTATTTGTATTTTCAAAACATTTTTTAATTGTATTGTTTGTCATTATATAAATGAAATTTATAGTGAACAATATTACGCACTATAAATTAAATAACAGAATATCAATGTAATATTTATTTTGACACATAAGGGTAAAATAGATTTTCATGAATCAATTTTAGGTAAAATAGATTTTTCATGAATCAATTTTATCAAAAATAAAATTATCCAAACATCAAGAGACATGAAGATTTTTTAAATCATTTTTAAAAATAAATAAAATTATCTATGAATTATAGGGTGGTAAATGATAATTATCCAAACATCAATGGATATGATGATTTTTCGAAACTCAGAGGTGTCAACTAATTGTTATCAAAATTCAGATAAGGTGTTGATGAAATATTTTATATTTCTTAAAAGCTCAAATGTTTTATCATAATTAAGCTAATTATGATCATTTAAACATGTATTTAAGTGCTTATTATGTATTTTGTTAACGTTGCCAAGTATCAATATAAGAAGATTTGATGTCAGAACGAAACTGAAATGATAATGAAATCTGTGGTACAAAATATGATTAATGATTTGAAACATATTTGACTCGGGACCTACCCGCTAATATCATGACAGCCACTATAGATTTCAGTCTATTAATTTTATTTTGTATTGGATTTTGAATTTGGGATTATTGTCCAAAAACATAGGAATTTGCGTGTTCTTTGTGAGTGGACTATCCCAAGGGGGACAGTCTACTATATAATGACAATTTTTTCAGCTTTCGCAAGCATATGTATCTAATTAACTACCATGCGCACCCAATTTTTTCACCAGTCCTCACTCTTAACCCGACAATTAATTTCTTTGTTCTATATGAACAACAGTTTGTACGCATATATAATTTTTGCTATATAACGCATATCAACATTATAAAATGTTTTTGCATTTTATCACATATAATCTGAAAAAATAATACATTATCCGGTCACATTTAAATTATGAAATATACAGAATTACATACAATTTACGGGAACATGATTTGGAGCGTGGGCATATGTATGCATTTTATAGCAAAACTTATATACTCAGTTTGATTTATAAAGCTCATTTTCTGTTTGACCAGATGGTCAGCAGAGCATGATATTCAATTCAATCATGTACCAGACAAAAATAATTAGAAATGAATAACCCATATATTCCTCTATTACAAAGCAGTAGCAGAATTTATATTTGGATAAACATTTCACTACGTACAGCACTAGAGCTTGAGTTTGAGATCTAAATCGGTATCTTCTTCAAGTACTTGCTTGTTTGGCTCCTTGCTGTGATTGCATGGATTAGGGAGGATTAGAGGAGGCGCTATAAAATCAATCTCCGTTGTAAAATCGTCCCGTTGAAACGATGGGACCCAGGTGGAAGAACGTCGTTGGTCGTCGGCAGTCGACCTCTTCCAGATCATCATCTTCTTATTCAATCCCTGACAATCAATATCATCCTCCATGAATTCCTTTCTTAGACGCTTACGGGCTTCCCCAAACCTTCTCATAAGAGCGAAAAACTTCTCCATCTTCATATCTTCGTCTTGCTCCTTAGCGTCTTCTCCACTGCGGCTAACTTTCTCCTTCTCCATGTTTATGAGTTACCAAACAAAACTTTCAGGAGGACAACTAGCTCACGCGTTATGTACAAGGGGATGGGCATTTATAGAAGGTATACGGAAGTCAAAGGACAAAATTACCCTGCGAGACAGGTGGATGTGCGGAGGTTTGCTTGTATAAAATGGTAAATGGATATGGGCTACTGATTACGTGACTTCATTAATCTTTTTAAAATTGACACTTAAATTATTAAATCTAAAATAAATTTGTCAAATGCAAACAGCTTATGAAAGGACGGTGACGATCATTGGATGACGTCCTCGGGGCTGCACATCAAGACTATCCTATAAAATTCTCCCGTTTTTTAATATTTTAATATTATATTGTTTCTTCTTTCCGGAAAAATGTAGGCAAGGTAGAAGATGGCGGCCTACTCATCAGTCATCGCATCTGACGGAGATGAGCTAAAGTCAATAAATTTTGATATTAGTCTTCATACAGACATCCAAGTCGGTCACCTGTAAATTATTAAATATATTAATTCTATCATCTTTTTCATTCAATGTTAGTTTCTCCAATTTTCCTTTCTTATTTGCCCCCAAAAAGATCAATGAACCTGGTGGGTGTAATATTTAAAGTTTTTTCAACTTTTTCCTCCCAAAATTACATATAAATCATCTATTGGTATACTCTAGACAACTTTGTTTTTTCAATAGCTAGTCTAAAGTGGTTAAATGTATTGAACTCAAGTTGACTGGCTAGAGATTTTTCAATGTTTGTTGGGGCCAGCTAGCTATATATGTAGGTCCCAAGTAGAATTAATCTAGAATTACGAAATAAGATTTGCCCAAACCACTGGGGGCGTCATTAATCTAAACCCTGATAAAAATTTCCTTTCTTTCTTTGCGCCTGAATATTTAACCCACACTTTATGGAATTAAGCTCCTCTTTTGGAGTTGTTTATTGGTTTGAAACTAATATATTTTAGAAATAATTAATCTGATTAGTAATTAATTTTATTTTTTTAAATTTGATTTATACATAAAATTTAATCTAATTAAATTTAAAGTTTGATTTTAATTTTTATTTAATTTTTAAAACTTTTTAAAATTTAATTTTTAAATTTTTTTATTTTGGACATTTAATATTTGAGATATTTTTTGTGTTAAAAATTTGTTAGGGTTAAATTTTGTTTAAAAATTTATGTGTTTTTTTTTTTAAATTTAAGACATAAATGATTTAAAAAAAACATGGCAAATAAATATATTAAACTAAAATAAAACAAAAAAAAATTACTACACTAATACAATAATTTAGTAATTCATCTCTAAATTTACGCTAATACAACAAAGTCTACATATTAGTAATATTAAACTAATTGTCATATTTTTTGTAAAATAATCGTAGCACCAGACATTTGCGGTAGCGTATGGGGTCATGTCTGGCAAGGTCTACCTGCTGTGCTATCTGAAAAAAGAAAAAAGAAATAGAATCGTAGAACTAGACGCCTAGGATGGCGCCTGGCAGGGCCTACCTACTGAGCTACTTGAAAAAAAAAATATTTTTTAAAAATTATAAGGTAAACAGTTCAGTTTGAATAAGTTTTTAACTTAAAAAACTAAACCGAACTGACTATCAATTTTTAATTTTTAAAATCGATACAATCTAATTACACTAAAATAATCAATTCAAACAAATTATATTATAATAGATTGGTTGATTTCGTCAATTGATCAATTTTTTACACACCCTTAATTATTGCTATTCTTTCTTTCCTATTTCCTTCACCGTCGAATTTAATTTCGACCAAATTAGATTTGATCATAACAGGTTTTTTTAATTCTGTGCTTGAGTAGTGATAAATTTTAGTAAATACTAATTAATAACAGTCTGTCACTAAAGTGATTGTAGAGTGAATTTAAATTACTTATTTGAAATAGGGTGTCGTGTCTTTCTTACATGCAATTCCTTCCTATATTTCTACCAATAAAAAAAAAAAAAATTCCTTCCTATATTATTTAACCAAAAAAAGAATAAAAAATTCCCTCCTATATTATTATATATGTCTTCCATACTTATCATTCGATCTCGAGCCTTAGAATAAGATATAAAAGAAACTATAATACACGTTTTAAAAACTTATAAGCGGAGAAATTGTATCTTTAATTTTTAAATACTTTTTATTTTTATTTTTTGGATGCTACTGTAAGTTTTAATTAATTATGGTTAAATGCATTTTAATATTT
>QANX01005567.1:1215-11935 GCA_003254975.1 Ochetophila trinervis
AAAAAAAAAAAAAAAAAAAAAAAAAAACACTTTCAATCCCTATCTGGGTTTTTCCCATTTCTAAATCTATCTATCCATGTGTTCTTGGTCATTTTTTTTCTCTGTATTCTCTTTGGCATCTTTATCTTCACTTTGGTAGTTGTCCGAGTTTTCTAATTTTCATTCTTCTTTTACCTATCCAATCATTCTCTCTCTGCTTCTCTGTTTCTCTCTCTGCTTCTTGCGTTCACTTTGGTAGTTTGGTAAAATTTCTAGTTTTCCTTTTGAAGTCTTTCCATTTTTAGCCTCTTAAAGAACATTTTTTTTTTATCAAGTGAAGAATGGTTTGATTGTGTGCTTTGTTTTGTGGTGTTCTATCCAATCATTCTTCTTCCCTTGCTCTATCTTCACGTATATATATATATATATATGTTTCTGGTTCTCCTCCAATCTGCTCAGGAAAACAAAATTACAAAAATATATAAATATCTATCTTCCAGTTTTTCTTCTGGGTTGATTTTTCTTTATCCCATTTTAGGCTCTTCTTTTTCTTCATCCAAAAGCTTTCTGGGTTTTGTCAATTTGGTAAGTTTCCTTTGATAGCCTCTTTCATTCTTGTAATTTTGTTCATTTGGATCTTCAATATGAATTCTATTTCAGATGCTTTTTCGTCCTCTTGTTTCTATCGTTCAGTAGATAAAGAAAAAGCTTTTAGCTTCTTTGGGTTTTGCCTCTCTGGTTGTACATGCATATATCATTTAATGGAATGGGTTTTTGAAATTTTCGTTCTTTTTCTTTTTGTTGTGGAAAAAGGTTCAAAAATGGTGAGAGGAAAGACTCAGATGAGGCGGATTGAGAATGCAACAAGCCGTCAAGTGACTTTCTCAAAGCGGCGAAATGGACTGCTGAAAAAGGCCTTTGAGCTGTCAGTTCTCTGTGATGCTGAGGTCGCTCTAATAATCTTCTCTCCTAGAGGGAAGCTCTATGAATTTGCTAGCTCAAGGTACAAACTTTAACACCCTTAAACTATATATATATATATATTATATAGAAAAAGTTACCTGTGAAATTCACGTATTTGCATTCTTCTAATATCAACAATTTCTTGAGCTGAAACATGGGTATTTCTTGCATTCATGTATTGGATTTACTATATATGTTGATGTAAATTTCATGCATATTTTTATAAATTTTCAGCAGTTTCTTGCACTTTAGGGTTGTATGTTTCAACTCTTAATTTTATTTATTTATTTATTCTCTTTCTCTTTCTCTTCTGTCTCTCTTTCTTAATCTCAAGTGGGTTTCCTTCCATGTTCAAGAATATGGAAAAACAAAGATAGAATTATCAATAAACTGAATGAAAATCATTGTACGATTAATTGAATCCTATTTTTGGTTTTGTTATTTTAAAGAGTTTGATTATTGGTCTTTAATCATGTATGGTTTTCATTCCCTATAAAAGGCAATTTTTGATGAAATTCCCTATAAAACGCATTGTATTTACAAACATAATGCTTTAAAAAAAATTTTTGAAACGTTATTTTTGACTTTTGAGTGTAGTATGTATTTATCTGATCAACCTGTGCACATTTTATATCACAGTGTTATTCTTAGACAAGTCATATAATTAAATCAATGTAAATCAAATTAATTAAACAACTATTAAAAGTTACAGCCAGTGTAATTATACCACGCATCTGCCAGTCTTATCACTAATTAAAATAAGATAACTGATTGTACTTTTTTTTTTACTTTTTTTTTGCCCATTACTATGCATTGGCTCAGTACATAATTATAGTAGAATACTATAATAAAAATATTTATATGCAAAAATGTTTTGGATATAGTGAGAGATTCTCTTACTGCATGTATTACCTAAGATAATTTTCATCACCATAACACCCTTGTTGATAATCTCAAAACTTCTGAAACTTTGGAGTAAAAGTATTGTTAATGCAATTATTCTAAAAAGTTTGCCTATAATTTTTTTTTAATCTTTTTATATATAACATAAAACTAAACAGGAGGGTCTTGACTTTATTTGTTCCCAATCACATCATAAAATAAAAATCTTTATCTTTCTAAAAGAATTATATATGTGGACTTTATGGTTATGATTAATTATGTAGGTTCATAACTTATCTTGTAACAAGATCATCTATATTTCAGTTTGTGGAGATTGTTTTTCTTCTACTGGAGAGGGAAGGGAAAGTTCCATTGTAGAAGCGAATGCTTGAAGTTACTAGGAACAAATAAATTATTTTATAAAAATATATAGAATATGTAACTAAAAGAGATAATAGCTCCTGCTAATTGGTCTTTTAAAAGAGATATAATAGCTCTTGTTAATTGGTCTTTGGCCTTTTACCATAAATATAAATGAGTCATCATCTTCAACTTGAATTGTTAAAAAAAGCTGCGAATAAATACATAAACAAATTTGTAAGTACAAAAAGAGGAGAGAATTAATATATTGCACTCTACAAAAACCTTCAAAAACTCCACTTTGTCTTTTATTTTTTAAATTAACAAATTTGCCCCATCTAGAAAAGGCAATTATTATTATGATTTTTTTGTTTGTTAAGTCTTTGATGTTTTTATGAACACTTTATGTATAATTAAAAGTCATCTTAGAAATAAAATTATATGTTTTTCCCTTAATAACTTCTATTGCATACAAGTACTTGATGAATATTTAAATCTTTTTATAAGATACAAATAAGGGAGACAATATTCTTTTCAATGTAATTTTAATAGTGGTGAAGATAATTCAATACTAATTAAACTATTTTAATCTATGGAGAAACATTTTCATATTCTTATGCAATAGACATTTATTTGTTGTTTATATTTTTCTTTTTTTTTCTTTATAAATTAGAAAAATGCTATTTGTCACTACTGGTGATCGATCACCAGTGAGATCTATATGCTCTTTGGCGATTTAGTTGGCTAACCTAAAAATGTTGACTCTCTATTTAGAATTTTAGTATAAAAAGTCAATACATAATTAAATACATCTAATTTTCAGCATGGATCTCAGTCTAACTGATTATTATTACCACTGGTAACAAATAATAAAAATCAATAAATTATGTATACACTATGAGAAAATTATAGGGTAGTTGATAGTAATTTCCTTTTGAAAAGATTATAAGATGGAACATCTATAGTAATTATCATAAAATAATTGGCTAATTGAAGTTATGGCAGTCTTGTCAAATGAAAAAAAGTTAAAATTGACCATGTGAAGCTTTTTGTGAACTGCATATTTGCTTGCCACCCTAAACTTTCACATTTATGAGTATTTACTTGATATTTCTATCGGAAACTTATAATTGGCTTTCCTTACGGTTTATCTGGTGCGCATAACATGATTGAGTCATATTTCGGACTAGGATCCACAAGACATGAGAGGACAAAAATTAACCAAATCTTGTGTTTGGTGTCAGATTGGACTAATTTCTAGATTAATTGATAAACTAAATATAATTTTCATATGATTTATACATCTTTAAATTAAACAAAATGATTTAAATTAGGTAAGTTTAGATTGAACTATTTTCACCATTGGATTGAAAAGTAAATTGGATTGGATTATAATTTTTTAGAAGCGATTTATTTTATTTTAAACAATTTTAGATAGAATAAAATAAATTTATTTGCTTTAAATTATATAAAATTAATATAATTTACAATACACATATAATATAATTTATTCGATTTAAAGTAATATTTTAATATATATTTTTTGTAATACATTTTTGCTTTCTTAACATAAAAATTACTGGTAAGTGGTGAAGGTCTATATGAAGTGCCAGTTTCAAAATGGAAGAGGGCTTGTCCCACCTTCTATTTTAACCCATGAGACTCCTTAACCCCCGTTTTTTGGGATTATTTAAAGATTTTGGATATTTTTACCTTGTTCCATGTTAACCCAGAGTACCAAACAGATGTTTAGTGTTTGATATGAATACTATGTTTTTTTATTTTTTTTTATTTTTTTATTATTGTTATATTGGAAGTGGGGGAATTCAAAGATAGAATCATTCACAAGAAAACAGTGGCTTTGCCACTGAGTTATCCCCACATGGACAAGAAGAAATACTATGTTAAACCATTATATTTCAATATTCAAAAGTTGTTTTTATATATAGTAAATACGAGCAATTAATTTCAAATTACATACAAATATATAATCTCTCTTTAAATTTTTAAATATATATATATATATATAGCTGTTCACATAAGTTGATGTTTTATTTTATGATTATCTTATGAATTTCAACCTTACATACTGCATAGCTCACGGCTTTGTAATTCCTTGCTTCTATAGCTCCAATGTTTTAATTCAAGACTCAATTTTTAGTGATTTACTGATTTAGTTCTGGTTCATGTATATCTGTTCAAGACAAACTAGTAATTTCATCAATAAAAGCCTAACACAGTATATATTACTTGCTAACCCCTAAGGCAGTGTTTGGGTGTTCAAATAAATTTTGGAATGGAATGAAATATTCCATTATAATACGGAAAAAAAAGAAAAAAAAAAAAAGTGCATTCCATGGAATGCCGATTCTACCATAATGAGGGAATGATCAAGATTCCACATTGAAGGTAAGAAATTCCCTTTCTGTTCTCATTTTTGGTTGGCTAATAAATAGTAATTAAAAGAAACAAACATTACTTATGAAATGCTTATGACACCAAAATGAGGGAATCATCATTTCATTTTTTATTTTTATTTTTGCTTTTTCTTTTTCGTTGTCTCTTTCTACTTTGTCTTTCTAGTTTTTCCTTGTCTAATTCTCTCTAACTTCTCTCTATTTTATCTCACGAAACTCTTACTACAGTTTTTCTTACTACTTTCTCAAATGACTTTTGTTGTCCATCTCTTCTATTTTCTTTGTTTACTGTCTAAATGCATACTAATTAGGTAAGTAGTCATTTGCTTACGTTTATGTTTTGTATTTTCAGTTTTTTCTTAAAACCCTATACTTTAGTTGTGTAGAAATAACTTTTTTACTTCAAAATGATAGTTAGCCTTTTCAAAAGTAGAAACACAAGATTGAAAACCATTTAAAATTGTTAATGGAATCAAAGCTCATTTTGAAGTGTTTCTTTTTTAAATTAGGATCCTCTGCTTGTTTTTTTTCTTTTTCATCCTTGTCTATGCTTGTTTTTCAATCTCAACCATGATATGACAGTTCATTGGTTGATATAAAACCAATTTATCAACAGAAGGATATTACAATCCAAATTAAACTTGTGTGGATATATTAAGTGTCATAAAAAAACAAGCGTACACGAGCATACGAGAAAAAAAAAAGAAAAAAAGAAATACAAGCAGAGAATATCTTTTTACTATTAATATCGTAACATTTATTTGTCATTCATGCATGCTAAGTATTTTTACTAAAAAAAAAATAACAAAACTAAAAGCATAAGTGTTAAAAAACCAGACCAATATCATTATGATTACTAAATCGCAAACTCAGTAATTCTTTATTTCAACTGATATTTTTAAATATAGAATAGTTAATTTAACCTGCAGACATTATGATTATGCATATGAATAGCTATTCACAAAAAGGAGCATCTACGAAAATGTCTCATGCCAGCTTTGACATGAGAATGGGATTTGCAAATACATTTATATGAATATATATATCAATGGTTATATAAAAGGACGTTAGAATATTTCAACTAGTTTTAGAATGATGCAGCCTAGAACATGGGATGGGAAACACTTTTGACAAGAAACTAAGGACATAAGAGAGAAAGTGTCATTGGAGAATAAACTGCTGGGATGCAAGAACGTAGGTTACATTGTCTAGAAAGTAAAGTAGTATCCAAATTTGAGCAATGAGTACAAGTACTTCAATGGGGAATTTTAGTTTATTGGTTTCATTTGTATGCTAGGAATTGGTTTCCTCTGAAAGCATGTTTAAGTGGCAGGTTTTGTCAATAAATGTCTATATATACATATATATATACACACACACACTATTTTCCTACGAACTATCTCCCAACTTATAATAAAATACATAATGATATGACAAGTGTCGCGCAACATAAGATAGTTATTGAAAAATTAGTTCTCTATATATATTACTTTAGAAATAAGATCAGAAATGATAAAGAAAAAGCAGTGAACATGTTATAGTTTCCATGGATTATTAAACGTGTAGTTTCTATAACTAAAATAAAAAATAAAAAATGAAAGGTTCAAAGATGTGGTCCATTAAATTTATAATCTATTGGAGAGAGTAAAAAGTTTAAAGTAGAAGGAAGTTATAGTAACCAAGGATCAAACGCCATAATTATGTGACCTAGTCAGTTCATTTTTTGGAGCTCTCTTTGGTCCAAGAGCTTTTTCAATTTGGTTCCAGCCTTGATGCTCACAAAGGAACCGCATACATAGTGGAACTATGTGCTAAGACTTCGATTTCGATGGATCTTAAAAGTGTATAACTTGCAGTACTCTTTTGATGGAATTCCCAAATTACATAAAATTACATGAAAATGAAAGAAACTTAATTCGAAGAAATTTCTTGATGTAAAATGAAAGAGTGTTTAGACTATATGGTCTAATGTGACCATTCTAAGATTCATTGAATTGAATTGCACAGCTTTGTTTTCTTTGAAAAGTCAAATTAAATTGTCAGTAATCCTTTTAGAGTAGAGATACGTTTGATGTTAGTAGCAGGTAAATCTCCCTTGTGTTTTATAGAATTTGTATCTTAAACTAAGCTAGACAATCTACTTCTTCCTGAACACAAAGAATGCAATCTGTCTAGACTTCTAGTTTAACATGCATATCTTTGCAAGAAACTAAAAAACCAACTAGATATTTCTTTAAATATTGAAATTTAAATGGAAAAAATGGGTAAAGAACATTAAAAATATCACATCTAATTTAGTATTGACATTGAAGTGAACTTGTTAACATGTATTTAGGCCCTGTTTAGCATAGTTTTTGCTTCTTCAAAAGAGCTTTGTGAAGAAGCCATTATTTACCTGCTTTGGATAACATAATTTTTAAGTCTGAAGCATTTTTAAAAAAAATATCCAAACATTTTTAAAAGCATTTTTTCAGTTTTAAAAGTTTTTTCTGACTTCTTAAAAACTTTCACGAACAGAATCTTAATACAACTTGTGCCATGGCATCTGAACATTGATGTGAAGCGCAGCTTTATTGTTTGTGATAAATATATGGTGATATTTCAACCTAACAAGTTTCTCATCTAGTCAGATCATTGACGAATGATCCATTTGATATAAACAGCAACAATCATGTAAAGTTTTTTGCTCTCATGTTGCACGTGTCTAATTTTTTCTCCTATTACGATCAATCCTTTCCTTAATTAAGTTCGAAAAGCTATGAACATTATTAAATTGTGAAAAATAATTGATAACGTGCATTTAATACTTGGAAGATAAAATCTGACATGTCACGCTCTCTTAGACATAAATGTAGAAGGAAAGTGGTAGATTTGTTTTTGACAAGATGGTGTAGATTTAATGTTCAAAAGCTTTTGAGGATGAGGTATATATGTACTGTTGAGTTGGCCAGAGTTTCGAAAAAATTGTCTAGCTAGGCTAAGTCAGTCCTTGGTTCTATAGACTATAATACCCTTGCGTAGAACCTAGCACGGTGAAGAATAAAGTTCAAAGCAACGTGTCTTGTCTAGCTAATTCCTTACTTTTATTTTCTTAAACAAACTGGTACACTAACATGCATAGAATCGGATTCAGGTCAAGTTCGCTGATAGTTTTAGAATGATGATTTTTTTAATTATTTTTAATTTTTAGATCGCTTAAAAAACTGAGATTAAAACTCATATTTATGGTTCATCCAGTCCTGACTGAGTTCACTTTCTCCAAAATAAAATTTAAATATGTCAATAATATGTGATCCAAAAATTAATAAAAGAAGATTTGATTCTAAAACTATTATAGTTGACTTGACTTAAACCTGATTCGATATATATATATGTGTATGTATATGTATAATAATACTGTGTTTGAATGTGACACATGATGCATGTAAAACATGATACCAATTATCAAAACATCAGTATCAACAAAATATGCATACATTTAGACTGGTGCTGGTTTATTTATTTATTATTTTTTTCCAAACTTTGAAACGCAATGTTGTTAATTATAATAATAGAGAGTAGAAACATATGAAATGTGCTATTTTCTAGTTCTCAAAGGTGCATACATTGTCCAATATTAAAAATCATATACCCAAAATTTATCATGTAATCATATGTTTGAACTTATTTTTCAAAACTTTTGTTCAGGTAAAGGAAAATACTAGCTCCAAACAATGTAGTTGCATGAAAATTCTGCTTCTTTCATGTTCTTGATAGCTTGGTCACAAATTCCCTATAAATTTCTCTACTTTTTTATAGATGCAAAGCTCTCTCATGTAACAGCTTTTGAGCATTGCCCTTTTATCTTTTACTAAAAATATGTGATGCTAATGAGAAAACAAAACATACTGAGAAAGTTGGCTCAGAACAACATTGACATATATATAACATAGAAGAACTTTCATAATATTTATCAATGGAGAGCCAAGCAGGTAGATAGCTACCTTATCTTCTTCTCTCTATCTCTCTTAAAACTGTTTGAAACTTTTTTTTTTCCAGCTTGAGCAGTTTATTTTCTAACTTAGAAGTGGTTTATGTTCCTATTAGACATTTTGGCCACTATTTTGTCATGGTTGTTGCACTAACATTCGTTTTAATCTTCAGCATGCAGGCTACAATTGAACGTTACCGGAGGCATGCAAAAGATAATCAAATCAACAACAAATCCATTATTGAGCAAAATATGCAGGTTGTTCTTCCCTCCGAGTATACAGATGCAATATCCACTTTAAACCTTTTGGAATACAATGAATATGCAAAATACTGTCTTACAACTTATCCCAAGGAAATAGATTCATGGAATTTTTTGGCTTTTCATCTTTTTTTTTCTTCATCTTTTAGTCCTAAATGAAATTCTTTGCCTAACTCCCCAACATGTAGTTTTGGAATGCATTAATCCTAAAACACCAACCAATTACCGGATTCTAAACATAATGTCTTACACAGCCTGCTGAAGGCAAGAATTTTATGCAGCTCCAAAATTAATGAACATGATATATTGATGCAGATGAAAACACATGCAAGTCACCAAAAGATTGCCAATTCCATTTTGTTAATTTCTTCTACCGTGAATTGTTGTCTTTAAATGCATCACTACAATGACTTCTTTTCTCTGACAAAATATGTTCGACTGAAAATTGCAGCAGCATTTGAAGCATGAAACGGCTAGCATGATGAAGAAGATAGAGCTTCTCGAAGTTTCAAAGAGGTTCATGCTAAATCTGAATTTTTATTTTTTTATTTTTAATAATTACTGTGTGAGAGTTTTGCTCCTCCTATTTGAAATTTTTTCTGAACTTGGAACCTGGGAATGCCACAGTAAACTCTTGGGAGAGGGTCTGGGAGCATGCTCCATTGAAGAACTGCTACAACTAGAGCAACAGTTGGAGAGGAGTGTAAGCAGCATCCGAGCAAGAAAGGTTCTTCAATAAAGCCATGTGTATTGAAACTTTCAAGGGTTTTTATTTAGCAAACTGTTATCGCCAGAGCTAAACTTGCTACCTCTACAGCAATCATGATCTAAGAGCATTATTTATTGCATTTTTGCTCTGGCAGAAACAGTTTCCTTCTTTATAAAATGAAAATTTATGTGCTTAATTGGTTTCTGTCCAAATTTACAGACTCAGGTTTTCAAGGAGCAGATTGAGCAGCTGAAAGAAAAGGTAAGAACTGCCTCACCAAATTATTTTCTAGGCACCAATCTTTACCTTCTGTTTGTATCCTTTATTGATAATTTGTGGGAAAAGAACTGAAAACTTTTTAATCCTATATGTGAGGTTTAGTGTTACATTCTCAGCTTTCTAAAAAAGCATGAACATTTTCGCTCACCTTACATTTTCAGCTGTCTCAAACATTAAAAGATAATATACCTGTTTTTCTGTCTCAAAAATGTGTTCTTGTCTTTTTCTATATTACCAAAAATTCAGGTAAAAGTCGTCGCAGCTGAAAATGCAAGGCTATGTGAGAAGGTGGGACATTGTTATTGTTTTTGATATCTGGCTGGTTCCTTGTGCATGGCATTCCATTTTGCTCCCGTTAGAGAATGTAAAAATATGAAATAATTGAGAATTTAGATTTAAACATTTTGTATGTATATATATGTTCCGGAGTTCCATGCATAATGTTGTATATTGTACATTATTAAATTTAGATAGCTGTGGATATTAGTTTAGAGCTAAATAGTTATACATTAAGCATATTACCATATGCTTATGTATTTCAATTATAGCATTAAAACTTCATCTATAAAATCATTAAGATATAAATATATACACACACACATTAATCGTGGACTATTGTTGAAGATGTAAAATATTGCCGAAATTTTATTAAGTTTTTTGGGACTTTAGAGTTTTCCTTGCTTGTATTTATTATATTGAATTGGTACAGTGTTTCTAGGTGACTATTTGGGAAATTCATAAAAATGAATAAATAAATAAATAATATTGACTTTTTGAAAATAGTCAACGCAACAGACCTAGTTGGGATATGTCTTGTCATTTTGGTAACTTTTAGATAGAGTTATTTTGAACTATCTAATTTTGGAGTTAATACTACTTGCATTATATATATATATATAT
>QANX01005567.1:12727-34107 GCA_003254975.1 Ochetophila trinervis
GCAGCTCCAAAATTAATGAACATGATATATTGATGCAGATGAAAACACATGCAAGTCACCAAAAGATTGCCAATTCCATTTTGTTAATTTCTTCTACCGTGAATTGTTGTCTTTAAATGCATCACTACAATGACTTCTTTTCTCTGACAAAATATGTTCGACTGAAAATTGCAGCAGCATTTGAAGCATGAAACGGCTAGCATGATGAAGAAGATAGAGCTTCTCGAAGTTTCAAAGAGGTTCTTGCTAAATCTGAATTTTTATTTTTTTATTTTTAATAATTACTGTGTGAGAGTTTTGCTCCTCCTATTTGAAATATTTTCTGAACTTGGAACCTGGGAATGCCACAGTAAACTCTTGGGAGAGGGTCTGGGAGCATGCTCCATTGAAGAACTGCTACAACTAGAGCAACAGTTGGAGAGGAGTGTAAGCAGCATCCGAGCAAGAAAGGTTCTTCAATAAAGCCATGTGTATTGAAACTTTCAAGGGTTTTTATTTAGCAAACTGTTATCGCCAGAGCTAAACTTGCTACCTCTACAGCAATCATGATCTAAGAGCATTATTTATTGCATTTTTGCTCTGGCAGAAACAGTTTCCTTCTTTATAAAATGAAAATTTATGTGCTTAATTGGTTTCTGTCCAAATTTACAGACTCAGGTTTTCAAGGAACAGATTGAGCAGCTGAAAGAAAAGGTAAGAACTGCCTCACCAAATTATTTTCTAGGCACCAATCTTTACCTTCTGTTTGTATCCTTTATTGATAATTTGTGGGAAAAAGAACTGAAAACTTTTTAATCCTATATGTGAGGTTTAGTGTTACATTCTCAGCTTTCTAAAAAAGCATGAACATTTTCGCTCACCTTACATTTTCAGCTGTCTCAAACATTAAAAGATAATATACCTGTTTTTCTGTCTCAAAAATGTGTTCTTGTCTTTTTCTATATTACCAAAAATTCAGGTAAAAGTCGTCGCAGCTGAAAATGCAAGGCTATGTGAGAAGGTGGGACATTGTTATTGTTTTTGATATCTGGCTGGTTCCTTGTGCATGGCATTCCATTTTGCTCCCATTAGAGAATGTAAAAATATGAAATAATTGAGAATTTAGATTTAAACATTTTGTATGTATATATATGTTCCGGAGTTCCATGCATAATGTTGTATATTGTACATTATTAAATTTAGATAGCTGTGGATATTAGTTTAGAGCTAAATAGTTATACATTAAGCATATTACCATATGCTTATGTATTTCAATTATAGCATTAAAACTTCATCTATAAAATCATTAAGATATAAATATATACACACACACATTAATCGTGGACTATTGTTGAAGATGTAAAATATTGCCGAAATTTTATTAAGTTTTTTGGGACTTTAGAGTTTTCCTTGCTTGTATTTATTATATTGAATTGGTACAGTGTTTCTAGGTGACTATTTGGGAAATTCATAAAAATGAATAAATAAATAAATAATATTGACTTTTTGAAAATAGTCAACGCAACAGACCTAGTTGGGATATGTCTTGTCATTTTGGTAACTTTTAGATAGAGTTATTTTGAACTATCTAATTTTGGAGTTAATACTACTTGCATTATATATATATATATATTGTGTAATTTATTTATTTATCTTGTTTCTTCTTTCCTATTTTTGTTGCAGTGTGGTGTTCAATCAGTGCAGCCGCTGATTGTGCACAGAGAAAACTTTGCTTATCCAGAAAGTTCTCCGAGTTCGGATGTTGAGACCGAATTGTTCATCGGACCACCGGAAACGAGAGCAAAGCGCTTTCCGGCACAGAATTGAATCATTGATGGAAAGACAATCTAGAAATGGTCAAGGAGAAAAGATAGAAAATGCCTTGGCCGGTTCTGAAACTGTATTCAAATTCTGTATTAGATTTCTGCACAGCTAAATTAATTGCACTCCCAGCAAGAATAATACTGACCGCAGTAAAGAGTATTAATTAATGTTTCTATGTTATAAGTTGTAATGATTTATTGAAAAAAAACACTACTGGAGTATTATAATATCTTGTTATATAATTGTATTTTTATTGAAAACTTTCCATTGATGTATTAAACCACTATTATGTATTTGTTTTTTTACCCTCTGGACCTGATGACACTGACAACAGAACTTTGAAGGTTTCAGTAAATGTTTTTTCGTTTTTGTTTTCAGAGGTGCTGCTCTTCACAACAGTTGCCAATGTTCCAGTAACTACTGGAAGAATGTGCAACATAAGAATAGAATAATGCACAGACTGACTATTTTTTTTTTTTTCAAGTTTTTATATTTAGAAAACTGATGAATATGGAATACTTAATGTAAACATCTCATCTGCTTCGTCATCATCAGTACAAAATGGGAGCAGAAAGATTGGGTTAGCTGCTGTATGGTAACCCAGTTTATTCATTTGGGGGATACAAAAGAGCCAATGGATCGTTTGTGCTGCAGGATTGTATAGTACAATTTTGAGCTAAGAGAAACAAAAATTGTTTCATGGTTGTTTGCCTCTCTTTCTTTTTCTTTTTTTTTTAACAAGATTCAGTCTCATGATCTCATGCTGTATCTTTTTCATGTACTGCTCTTGCCTAGAATTTGGTGGACTGCATCTTTTGTGGGTAGTGCAGGTATAGCTCCCATCCCTGTCACAGTGATAGCACCACAGCCATTTGCAAATAGCAGAGCTTCCTTCAACCGGCTTTCATTCTGTAGAACAAAAATATATATTTTCATATTCTAGTTCCATCCTTATCATGCATTTTGGATTAAATTTTCCTGGTCATATTGCTAACTACGAAAATCTGATTGTTTTTTTCTTCTTTTTCTTGGAATATCAGGTATAGGTGTTTAATGAAGAAGACACCTAAAAACTATCCAAAACATGGTATTTGTGAAAAGGTGATCTATAATCTATTCAAATATAGGGTAAAACAAAAAAGAAGAAGCAATTCATTAGTGTCCATAAGAAACAAAGACAAGAGCAAAACTCAGCAATGTTCTTTTAGCAACCCAACATGGTTAATTTGACATTGTACGTAAAAGATAAATATATTTCAATCTGGGTAGAAGGTGTAAGGAAGTAATCGCATAAAATGAATATCCTATAATATGAAAATAAATAAGTCATTGCCAGTGAATTTTCAATAAGAGACATTCAACCACAGTGAAGCCTCGATGAGAAAAAAAAAAAGAAATCCTAAACCTGATTTCGAGCGCTGGAACAAACTATGGGTTGTGTTTGACATATATGCTTGAAACTTTTGTTATATGCAAGTATCACATACGATCACTGAAGGTTTATGCTAATCTAACTTTAATCAATGATGATAATAACAATTCTTTGAATCTTAATGTGAATGCCTCTTTCAAAATGATAGCGTAGCAGCATGGTTACTAATAATGCAGCCTGTCAATTTCATTTTATTATAATGCATTGGATAAATATTTCTAAGAAAAGTAGAATCTCCATCCCTTTTCATCCCCTTCCAATTCAGGAACAAAAAAGAAAAAGAAAAAGGAAGTATATGTACCTTGTACAGAGTTAAGTCTGAAGCCAAATTCCACAAAATCCCAGCAACAAAAGCATCACCAGCACCAGTTGTGTCAACGGCATCAACTTTAACACCAGCAACTCGACCCTTAAACTCCTGCACCACAGCAAAAGACAGATCAACTATAACGCAATATCACTTGTATACTTAAATTGCATGAATTGATATAATAGCTGCTGAAAGACATTATCTGACTTCACATTTGAATTCCTTTAATTCAGATTA
This sequence comes from Ochetophila trinervis, assembly GCA_003254975.1. Classification (NCBI taxonomy): domain Eukaryota; kingdom Viridiplantae; phylum Streptophyta; class Magnoliopsida; order Rosales; family Rhamnaceae; genus Ochetophila; species Ochetophila trinervis. The sequence goes on from QANX01005567.1 coordinate 16,510, forward strand.
AACACTACCTGAGTGTAGTATCTACAGCCATTGTTCCCTTCAGTAACAAGCAAAAGCTTCATCTGGGGTCGAAAAAGCTTCTCCATCACCACTCTATCATCGAAAGGATCATCGCCTTCAGTTAAGAATGTAATTTCATCTTCACTGACCTGTAATTTCCATTACTGTTCCATAATTTACAAACGGCACAATTCAAAGCATGCACTCTAAACTAAGAAAAACATATACCTTAACAATGTCAGCCTGGTCCCATATGCTCATTATGCCTTTACGAGCAGAATCTGCAGAAGGCCATAGTGGCAATCTCAAATTCGGGTCATAAGAGAGGATACAACCAGCCTTCTTGGCAATATCCATTGCAGCCATATGAGCTGATCTACAAGGTTCTTCAATCAAACTAATTGATCCATAGTGAAATATACATCCCTGCATGGTATAGTTTTTTGAGGGAAAAGAAAAGACATCAGCTATTAGCTTTCTTCAGTGCTATACCACTGTTCTCAAACTCAATTGGAAAATTGTTCTACTCTGTAGATAATCTTAGTATTTAGGACATAATTAACTACCCTATGGAAACAATCATGTTAGAACAAAATAATTCTCTGAGAAACAGAATATGATCTGGTTAAACAACCAACTACTAAATCATTTGAAAAGATTTAGTTACTGAAAAGATATCATTACTGCTTGTTGAATACAGAGCACTAAGGCTTTACCTTCTTAATCAAGTTTTCATCGAGTTCTTTATCCTGAAGAAGCATATCGGCACTTGGGTTTCGGAAGAACATAAACTCACGCTCACCTTCTTTTGTAAGTGTTACAAATGCCAAAGCGGTCCTTGCATGTGGATCGAAACGCATGCCAGAATTGTCAACATTGTTCTGTTTTAGAATGTCAGCCAACATGTATCCAAACTCATCTTCACCAACCTAAACAAAAACATTCACACATGAATTGTTGTTTTTTTGGTAGAAAAAAACAGAATTGATGTTGAGAATAATAGCACAAATACATGTTCTGCCAAGTAAAAAGATCAAATATTTTTGCTATTATTATTATTATTATTATTATTATTATTATGTTTTTTTTTTTAATAATTAAGAGAAAAATATAAGGAGTATTGGAACCGTAAAATTAGAACCTTTCCAATGAAAGCTGCAGAGCCTCCAAGTCTTGCTATCCCTACAGCAACATTAGCAGGAGCTCCACCAGCAGCTTTTTTAAAAGCTTCTGCTTCCGCAAGAGAAACCCCAGATACAGTTGGAACAAAATCAATCAGCATTTCCCCAAAGCAAACCACCATTGAATCTTTCTCCACATTCCCTCCATTTAAATCCGCCGTGAGCCCTCTTGAAGAACCTGGAAACGACCAAATTGCCTTTCTTCAATTAAGATCAACCAAAAACAAAATCCAAAAATGTCAATTAAAATTCTCATCAAAATCCCCATCATATGCCTCTGAAACAAAATGGGTCAAACCCAAAATCAAGAAAAAAAAAAAATCCGAAAAACCAACTCAAACCCAGCAATTCAAACACATTAATAAAGAGCCAGAAATGGGGCATAAAAGAAAAGCAAACAATGAAGTCATATATATACCAGAAGAAGAAGAACGCTTAGAGAACTTGAAGCTGCCTCTACGGGATCGATCAAGATTGACAGGGAAACAACCACAACCTGACATATTGAAAATCCAAGACAATTTGCTTTGAAAGAAATACAGAATACAAAAGAAAAAAAAAAAAAAGTTGCAGAAAGAGCAGCAAAAGCCCCACGATTGAAGGACCAAGCACTAAAAATTTGGTATATATATTGGTAAAATTTGCTATTAGTTTTATGTTCCCTCCGGAGACTACTCCCTATTACATCGGAGAAATCAACAAAATACCCACCTGGCTTTCATGTCCTTCCCTCATTTTCTGCATCAAACAAAAAACATTGCACCGTTCATCATCGTCTGGTTTTCTCTGCCGTATAGGGAAGTAGGAAACTTGTTCATTCACAATGCGCTCTTTTAGGGATCAAGAATCTCTCTTGCTCTTTGTCTGCCGGCGTTGGTTATTTATCAAAAAGTAATTTTCAAGTCAAATTTTCTTGATCGGAAAACCATATTATATATATAAAAAGGATACTGGCAGTTTCGCAGTTTAAAAGTTTAGAGTTGCAACATGTCAATTTCCATGAAAATTTAAATTGTAAACGTGTTAATATTTACATAAAATAAAAAGATCTTATTTTGTGAATGCATATAACTATAAGATAAAATTTTATGTTCCAAAATATATTAAATTATCTTAAAATATATATGGTATCATTTTCTCAATTAATGTGGGCAACAAAGACATAATGCAAGATTAGGATGGTATTTCAAATCACAATCAATGTTCAGAAATTGAATAAGTTGTTTGTAACTATTTCAAGTTCATTAGAAGACGTAAACTAACATTGTGTAACTTTTTATTTCAAGTATAACGAACTCATTATCAACTTTTTTTAAATGGTATTGAAATTTACACGTGTTTCATTTATGCTTACATGTCAATATGTCATCGAGGACATCCAATGATCAATGAGTTACATCTTTTAATAGCAAATTGGTGCAGCTAGAGTTATACCAAATTTTTTCCCTAGTTATGACAAATTGTAGTTGTGTATTTTGATATTGTAGGATAAAATTATTTTATAATTTTATTGCTGGATGGTAGCCAACATTTTGATATTTTAAATCAATGTATGACAATCTTTTTTGTGCAGTATATATGGATATCATACGAATACATGGCCAAATGAGCATGTATTAGTATATTATCAAATTGCTTAGGTGACGTTTATTGGACAAATAATGCCGTATACATGCATTTTGAGATAGCTTATCAATTTAGTACTTGTTTAGTATTTACATAACTAAAGTTTTAAAATACATATATTTATATACATATTAAATTCGATATATAATTTGACGCAAATTTGACATGTATGCAGCCCAACAAGTTGCACTATAATTTTTTTTCCAGTCATTTTGCACTTTTCATTTATTTTTTAACAGTAAATAGACAATTTTGCTCTTCAATTAAAGCATTTGTATGGCACGTGACCAATTCTATGGGCAAATACAAACAGATTGTGCACGGTATCAAGCTTTTGTTAATTCAGATGTAAAATGTCAAAAAAAATGCACCGTACCAATATTGTTAAAGTTCAGAGTGCAAGAGTGCAACCGTGTCGATATCTATGATCAAATTTTATGTAATAAACAAAATTTATTGCCTATGTTAGGCTATGGATTTATATTTTCAGTAATCTCACCTCAAATTAATATGAGACCAAGACAATCTAATATTTTTTAAATTCAGTTTTTAAATTTTAAATTTATTATTTTGAGCTGAAAAAAAATGATAAAATCGAATTCAAATCTAAAAATTTAAAAATTACGATTTAAGATCTAATTTAAAAAAGTCAAATCCTATTGATCGATTATGTATATAAAGTGGATTGATGTTTGTTGTGGCTATTTTTCGTCACGGGCCGGCTCTTATTGATTCCTGCAAAAACGGAGCAAAACCAGTTAGAGGAGCGCCGATGTGGTGGCCGGCGTTTCCCCTCCAATGGTTAAGTCAGTGAAGCTCTTTATTTAAAAAGATTAATCACTATAAAGTGGTATAAAAGGGGGGAGAAAAGTTGGAGAAAAAGGGGGAAAAATGGAAGAAGAGGGAGGGCTGTTCGGGTTAGCTGAGTTGGGGGAGGTGATGAATAGTGTTTTTTGCTTTTTGGTTTTGAATAATGGTAAAAAGGGACCAAGAATTCATGTTTCCATGTCAAAATCAAGGGTTTAGTGGTCTCAAAACTCACAAAAACCAAAGCTGCCGAATTTTGGGGAAAAAAAGAGGAAAGATGGTGAGGGTGATAGGGGTTGGTGGCTCTCAGGCTGCGTGCGGCTCCAAAACTGATTCTCCTTTTTTGCTTTATTTTTACCTTATAACTTAGACATGGAGGGCTCATATTAACTCACCAAAACCTTACCTCTTAGATGAGAGACAAGTGTCCCCTTCCCAAATGTATGGGCTTTGGATATTTTGGGTTTATGTGGGCCGCCACATTGTTGGGCATTTATTTTACTACCTTCAATCATTAGGTATTTGGCCCATTAAATAGGTAAAAATACCTACAATAATAGCTCCCAAATTGAGTCAATCTGAAAATTGAATCAATTTTAAAGGATAAAAAATACATGTTGGGCACGAATACCGAGGTTTTGAAATTTGAATTTCAAAATGATTGATGATTTTTTTTTTGAAAAAGCGCACCGCAACCTTTTCTGTGGGGATGGGACGTGCATTTAATGCACCCTCCACGTCTGCACGTCTCCCCTCCCTTTGCGCGCCGGTTGAGTCTGTAAACTTCCCATTTCTTCTTTTTTCTTTTTCTTTTTTCCTTCTTTCTTCTCTTCCTTTCTCCCAAATCGAAGGCTTTGGCTCTTTCCTTGTTGATCAAAAAACCGAGCACAATAGCTCTTCAAGTCGCCTAACAATTCGGGTCGCCCCTCCTCTGCTTCGTTTAGCTTCGTCGGTGGCGTTTCCTTTCCTCTCAGTTGATCGACAGTAAGTCTTCGATATCCCTTCTATTTTTGGTTTCGATTTTTCTTCCTGTTTTTAGGGCCGTTCACTTGCTAGTTTGTCTTTCTAACCGTTTTTGTTTTCTTTTTTTTTTTGAAGGGAGAAGACTTCCTCCTTGCCGTGCCTCACCGTGCCCTTGATTGCATCAAAGATCTGAAGGTATGAAATTTCTCCCTCTATTTTTCCTTCATTTAAGGTTTTTGCGCTCCTTTGCTTCCCATTTATGTCATGTGCTACTGTTTGGTAAAGGTTTTAGGCTCACTGTTTTGTAGAGAGGTAGGGGGCTTAGGTTAGAACCCTGGTGACATGGTTGGAAGCTAGAGGGTCAGGCTGTGTCCGCTACTCAGGCGGAAGCCATGCGTCTGGGTGTTGGCTCGACTCTAGGTAGAAACCGAATGTTGTAAGGTTCATGGAACCGAGGCTGAGACTCGGGACCTGGGTGAGGGCCACGGGACCAAGGCTGAGACTCGGGACCTGGGTGGAGGCCACGGAATTGAGGCTGAAATCTGGGACCTGGGTGGAGGCCACGGGGCCGAGGCTGAAACTCAGGACTTGGGTGGAGGCTACGGGACTGGGGCTGAAACTCGGAACTCGGGTGGAGGCCACGGAGCCGAGGTTGAAACTCAGGACCTGGGTGGAGGCCAGGGGACCGAGGCTGAAACTCTGGACCTAGGTGGAGGCCACGGAGCCGAGGCTGAAACTCAGGACCTGAGTGGAGGCCACGGAGCCGAGGCTGAAACTCGAGACCTAGGTGGAGGTCACGGGACAGAGGCTGAAACTCGGGACCTGGTTGGAGGCCACAGAGCCAAGGCTGAGGTTGGGTCTTGAACGAAAGCCATGGAACCACGGCTGAGGCTGGGACCTGGGTTTTTGGTGTAGTGCGATGAGTTTCGGTAGGCTCCAAGAGGTTGGCTCATGGTTCGGGTGTATTCGAGTCCCTTGGCGACTTTCTTCCTCCTGTTCAGGGGATAGACATCCCGACAGCGAGTTGCTTCTCTATTTTAGATGTCTCGCCCTTCACCGAGTGGTGGTGGCGGTAGTTCGAGTCATCCTTTACTTAATCAGCCTTTAAGTTTTCAGACCATCATTGACCCTGTGCCCAGGCCCTTCAGGCCTAATATTTTTGACGAGCCACCATATTCCCACTTGAGGGCTATCGACGTTTCGCAGATGGTGGACATCTCCGACTCTTCAGACTTTGAATCCGGCAATACCTCAGGGGCTGAGGAGCGTGCGGACTCCTCTACAGCTGCAGCTGATGTGGTTGGGTCCACGGCTGCAGCTGGTGTAGCCGGGTCTTCTCAAGAAAGAGAAGAAGTGAGGGTTCCCGAAGGAACCTGGAGTTATGACGAGGTGGAGTCTAAACTTACCCAAGCTGATTTAGACTAGTTGAGACTAGATTATTCGGTGCCGGACGAGATCACCCTTCGGGCACCTAAGGGTGACGAGTTGCACAGTTGTCTTCCTGCCTGTGAGGTAGCCTTGAACCGGTGATTTTTCAAGTGCGGGCTGAGGCTGCCGCTTCCGCTCTTCATCCGTCGCCTTCTCCATGATGTTCGGCTGGCGCCTCTTCAGCTCAACCCCAATGCGTGGAGAAGGATTTACAGCTGTTTTGTGCTGTGGCAGGAGCATTTCGGTATTGACCCCACTCTTTCTGAAATTCAAGTGTGTTTTGAAATCAGGTCAACTGCCAACAAGGTTGGCTCATTCTGCTACTATCCACGACGCAGGAAGTTTCTTATGAAACCTCCTGAAGTTTCGAACTGGCAGCGAGAGTGGTTCTTCGTTGGTGGGGACTGGGAGGATGGGAGCGAGCCCGGAACAACCATAGATGGAGTCCGTCCTTCCCTTCTGTAGATGAGTCCAATAGGTTTAGGGTTGATCGCATCCTTAGCCTTGAGCTGTGCGAGAGGGACTCTACTGTCCTTTTAAAGGAGGCTAGGGTAGTCGGTGGTAGTGCTCGGCTGCTTTTACTTTATTTTAGTTTACTTTGACTATTTAGATCTTTGATTTCTGGATTGTTTCTTTGGTACAGTGATGTCGTCAGGTGTCGGGTTCAAGAGGGTTTTGCCTGGACGTCCTGACAGGAGCCGGGCGGCTAAGTCGGCGAAGGTCAGCCCCTGGCAGCCTGTCCGAGCTCCTGCCGTTGCTGCGGAGAGTTCACTCATGCCTCCTCTTCCTTCTAGAGGTGCCTCCTCCAAGGATCCTAAAGGAGGCATCAGCTCTCCTCAACCAAGGGGGAGCGGGGACCAAACGCCGGCTTCCAGGGTCGGTGTCCGTCCTTCTAAGGGAATGAGGGATTCCTCCCCAGAGGCGAGCCGGGGGGAGAGGAGTAGGTCACCTGGTCGCGTGGGTGAATTTGTGAACTTCTTGTCAAAGGACGTTCTCCCAGCTGAGGATAGATGGCTCTCAGGCATCTCCGAGTCTTCGCTCCATTCGGAGGCCTCTCGCTTAGTTGGCTTGGTGAGAATTCGTGTTGCTATGCTTTTAGGGACTTTAACTTCTCTTGTTATTTACTTGTGTGCTTTCTTTTGTTGCGCAGGGGGCTTTCATGGTTTTCAGGCTTCAAGAACAGATTACTCACCATTAGGAAATATCTGCGACTGCCGTTATCGACTTAAAGGAATGTCAGAAAGGGCTGGAGGAAGCTAAGAAATGTATAGCCGAGTTCGAGCTCCTAATGACGAAGAAGGACCTGGAGGTAAGTCAGAGGGAGGGCGACTTCAAGCTGAAGGAGGCTGAGCTGAAGCTCAGTGATACAGAGATAAGGAAGAAAGACCAGCTTCTCACAACGTCGACTGCGCGGCTTAAGGAGCAGGTTAAAGAATCAGAGGGGCTGAGAGCTGAGCTCGAGGAGGCAAAGAGGAACCTCCAGCTAAAGGACGATGAGATTACGAGGTTGTATGACGAGGCTGAGGGTCAATTCGATGCGGGAGCCAACTCTGCTATTGGGTTTATCAAGTCTAAGTTCCCAGACCTCGACTACAGCTTCCTGGACCAGTCTGTGGATCAAGCTTCAGTCCCTGTTGCTTCAACTTCTGAACCGACTAATCCGTCAGCTCCTCCTTCAGAGCCGCCTTCCTCTGCTCCTGCCTTGGCTTCGGGCTCTTCTCCTGCTGCTTCTCCTCTTCTCAACTTGGGCTCTCCTCCGGCTGCGTAGCTATCGGCAGCTTCCATCTCTCTTGACCAGTTTTTCTTTTTCTGTTTTATTTTTTTTTATTTTTTTTAGATGCTTGTAATTAAGACTGTTCCTGGCATGTTAAGGCCAGAGCTAATTTATATTTAAACATTTCTCAATACTATTGAAAGAAATGAATAGGAGTTTTGTTTTTGTGCATCTGATATGTATATATATATATATATATTTTTTTTTTTTTTTTTGTTGTTGCGAAACCTTGTCCTGGTGCCTCTATAGCCCCCTACTCTTTCTTGTTTGTCGGTAGAGAAGCTGGGAAGAGTTAGCGTGCGCGGTGGTGACTTTTAATCTGCTTGGCCTCGCGGCTATTTTAGCCTTTAGCTTCTGGGGGTTCAGCCCGCTGGCTATTTTAGCTGCTAGCTCCTGGTCGATCCGAGCCTAGCTCGGGGTGCCTTTAGCTTCCGGGGCGCTTAGCCTCTTGGCTGTTTCAGCCTGCGGCCCTTGGTCGATCTGAGCCCAGCTCGTGGAGCCATTAGCCTCTGGAGTTCAGCCCCTGGCTATTCTAGCTGCCAGCTCCTGGTCGATCCGAGCCCAGCTCGGGGAGCTTTTAGCTTCTGAGGCACTTAGCCTCTTAACTGTTTTAGCCTGTGGCTCTTGGTCGATCCGAGCCCAGCTCGGGGAGCCATTAGCCTCTGGGGGTTCAGCCCCTGGCTATTCTAGCTGCCAGCTCCTGGTCGATCCGAGCCCAGCTTGGGGAGCCTTTAGCTTCTGGGGCGCTTAGCCTCTTGGCTGTTTCAGTCTGCGGCTCTTGGTCGATCCGAGCCCAGCTCGGGGAGCCTTTAGCTTCTGGGGCGCTTAGCCTCTTGGCTATTTTAGCATGCGGCTCTTGGTCAATCTGAGCCCAGCTCGGGGAGCCATTAGCCTCTGGGGGTTCAGCCCCTGGCTATTATAGCTGCCAGCTCCTGGTCAATCAGAGCCTAGCTCGGGGAGCCTTTAGCCTCTGGGGCGCTTAGCCTCTTGGCTGTTTTAGCCTCTCTTTTTTGGTAAGTAAATATTTGTATTCTTTTCTTGGAAAAGAAATATCATTTCATTGACAATACTACTGTGTCATACAAATTAAAAGAAAAATTACATAAATTACTGAAAATACATCTTCAGGTGTTCTGCATTCCATGGGTGGGCGAGAACTTTTCCGTCTTCTCCCTCCAATTGGTAGGTTCCGGGTCAGAGTACTTTTTTCACCTGGTATGGGCCTTCCCAGGTTGGACCCATAGTTCCGGCTCCATGCTCTCTAGTGTTTAATGTGACCTTCCTCAGGACTAGATCACCGGGCCGAAAAGTCCTCTGCTTTACTTTAGAGTTGTAATACCTAGCCGACTGTTGTTGGTAAGCCACTGCGCGCACCTGAGCTAGATTTTTTACTTCTTCTATCAAGTCTAGGTTAAGTCTCATTTGCTCTTCGTTCTCTTCTAACAGGAAGTGCTAAGTTCTGAAGTTGGATATCCCTATCTCGACTGGAATGACCGCTTTAGCTCCGAAGGCTAACGAGAAAGGAGTGTCTCTTGTCCCTGTTCTTGGAGTCGTCCTGTAAGCCCACAGGATTTCAGGGAGCTTCTCGGCCCAAGCCCCTTTGTGATTGTCTAACCTGGTCTTTAAATTTTGCTTAATTATCTTGTTTGCAGCCTCAACTTGGCCGTTGGCTTGGGGGTGGAATGGTGAAGAGAAAGCTGCCTTGATTCCCAAATTCGAGCACATGTCTCTATAGCTTTTGTTGTCAAATTGTCTTCCATTGTCGGTGAAGATGGTGTGAGGTATCCCGAAGCAGCAGATGATTGACTTCCAAATGAAGCTTGAAGTTTTAGCTTCAGTGATTTGAGGTGATGAATAGTGTTTTTTGCTTTTTGGTTTTGAATAATGGTAAAAATGGACTAAGAATTCATGTTTCCATATCAAAATTAAGGGTTTAGTGGTCTCAAAACTCACAAAAACCAAGGCTGCCTAATTTTGGGGAAAAGGAGAGGAAAGATGGTGAGGGTGATGGGGGTTGGTGGCTCTCGGGCTGCGTGCGGCTCCAAAACTGATTCTCATTTTTTGCTTTATTTTTACCTTATAACTTAGACATGGAGGGCTCATATTAATTCACCAAAACCTTACCTCTTAGATGAGAGACAAGTGTCCCCTTCCCAAATGTATGGGCTTTGGATATTTTGGGTTTATGTGGGCCATCACATTGTTGGGCATTTATTTTACTACTTTCAATCATTAGGTATTTGGCCCATTGAATAAGTAAAAATACCCACAACAATGTTAAATTATATGGCATTGTTATACTATAAAAATAAAAATATGTTATTTATTTTTTTAATTTTATTTGTTGAGTAAAAATATAAATTTCTTAGAATTAACATTTGTTTTTAATTACTGTGTCTGTGATGCACAGCAAATTTTAAGATCAACAGTTTAAATCCAATGTTGGAAATTATATGATGGCTTATAAGACATTTTAAGTTTGATATAATTGTTTCTTTTAGACAATTATGAACTAAAAGAGGACATGTGATTTCTTGTTTAATTCACAGGCCTAATTAACCTAATACCATCAAAATTTGAAATATACAAAATTAGGCCTAAAAAAAACATAGATGAGACACAACAATTAACTATTTTGCTGCCATGTAAAAAAAGAAGTAATTATTGCCAAAAAAAAATTAGTAATCGTTTTTAATTAATCCGGGTTTAATTAGTATTCTAGAAAAGTGAATAGTCAAAAAATGTGATTTAGAAATTCTCTAATCAGGAAAAGCTGTCACGAAAAAAATAAAATTTGAAAACTTCCAAAAAGAGAAGAAAAGAAAAGGATGGAAAACTGCCTAGATATATGGTTATTTTTTTATTGGTAAAAAAATCAAAATTTTAGTATTATATTACCATATTGTACTATAATATGGACTATGTAGCTTACAAATTATATATATATATATGTTAGAAATTATAAATTTTGAATTTTCTATTTCATTGTTTCAAAACTATGATATTTTAGTATATGTGTGATTCGTGTGAATGTCAAACCAAACTAAATCAATTTTATTTAACAACATTAAATAATTGAACTAGTTAAATTTTCAACTATTTTTAGGCTCCTAGTGCACAAACGTATTTCAAACCTATAACAATTTTCTCTTCTTCTTTTTCATATTTTTTTTCCAAAAAAAAAAAAGGATAAAATCAATAAAAAAGGGAAAATCTTTTGGGCCACCCAACAGCTTAATTCCATAATTTCGGCCTAAAATAATTGGGCTGTTCTTTCTGGAATTTGTATGCATTGTGTTGCATGTGTCTAATTAATTTTAGAATAATTAAATTTATTAATTAAATTTTAAATATTGATATTATTTCATTGAATTTATCTTTTATAATTGTAAGACATAGTTCATATATCAATTATTAATAAATTGACAAATTTTGAATACTAAAATTTTGACTAATAAATTTGGTATATGTAGCATTTTTCAAGTTATTTTTGTATGGGGTTGTTTCTTTGATTTATTTACAAAGAAAGAGAAAAAAAAGTTTAAGATTTTTTTCTTGCCTAAGTTGAGGTTTTTTTATTTTAAAAAGAAAAACACAGTCCAACAAAAAGTCTCTTGTCAGGGTTAGATATTATTATAATCATATTTATATATAAGCATATATATATGTTGGCAATTAAGTAACTTATTACAGTAATTTATTAAAGAAAAACAATAAATACATATTATAAATAATCACAAAATTAATAAAGTCATACTTGCAAATACAAATCAATAATGCAAATACAAAAAACCATATATGAACAATCATATTGTATCATAGACATATCAAAGTTATTAAATTTTACCATATATATTTTATTCTATATATATTGAGAGATATATGATAGTGCAGAATTTTAGAGAACCCATCCTTGCATGAAGTTCGTCTCACCAGGCATGCTCTTTGGAATGGAAGATCCCTCACCACCTTGATGAACAAACGGTTGGTACCTATATATATAATTAATGAAATTAATCGCAATCATTTTAATTTGTTAACCAATTTCATATTAAATATACATGAACATATAAGAGCTCTCTCTCTCTCTCTCTCTCTCTCTTTATATATATATATATTTTGGAGGACTTTTTTATGTTTTAGATGTTAATTATGGCTTCAATTTGAATTACCTGCCTAATTATGTAAGTAAAACAGACGTAATATCTAAATTTTCAGCCATCAATGATCTTATTGAATGTTAATTTTTATGTGTGGCTTCGAAATTGGAACTAGAAGTAGCTACTTTTGGTGAACTGATATTTTTTTATTTAGATTGAAGTTTGAACTTCCAACTTGAAAGTACATTATCTATAGTTTTACCACTAAACCAAGTTTACGTGTATTAATAAGGTGAAATTTGCAGTGCATATATATAAATATACAAACCCTATTTGTAAGACGGGTTCAGTTTGGCAGTCCATGGTCATGGTGGTGTTGGTTTGAGAAGAATGTGCAACAAAGTTGCTGTTTCCAGCTGCTGCTGAGTTCCATAAGCTTTGAATGGCTTTCAGGCTTTGTCCTTCTGTCTCAAGCTGAAACACATACCAAATATATATATATATATATATAACGATGTTGAAGTAAGTATATACAAGTACATTTCACCCAAAAAAGTATATATAAGAACATATATATAAGTATATTGAAGGAATTAGTAGGAAGTACACTTGGTGGAGATGAATGATTCCTTGTTTCAAAGAAAGTAGTAATAGTACCTTAAATTTAAGCTGCTTGTTGAGGTCTCCAAGATGACGCTCCTGCACGTCAAAGTATGATATAATTAGTAAAATATAAGTAACAAACAAGATCACATAAGCAAGCAGCCATTAATGTATACATATGATTACACATAATTAATTTGTTCACCTTTTTCCGCAAGTCTTCCATTTGTTCGATCATAATCTGCGTCTGCGTTTAGAAGATAAAAATGAAATATAATACCATATATATAAAATCATTTATTGACATTATATATATATATATATATATATATATAATTTGCAAAAGAGTTTCTTAGAAAAGAATTAGTTAGAAAAGACAAAAAGTAAGAAAACATATGGTTATATATGTATTTGTCAGCTTGTCTTGTATATGAAGCTTGAAAGTAGTGAATGAATCAGAATTTCATTATATATATATAGTCCGGCTCAGGTGAGGATATACTCAATTATTTCAGTTTGCTTTCTAAATTGAGAATAAGTGGACTTGATTGATAGAATGAGGATCCAACTGTGTATTAAACATGTTTTCAATAGGAAATACTATAAGTAACCAGCCAAAAGTGGGCATTCATTCCAGGGACTAAATTTCAAAAGGATGATCAAATAAGGAGTATATATATGCAATGATTATTTAGAAACAATGCAACTACCTTCCTTTGCCTAGCGTGTGCAAGAGCTCCTTCAAGCTGCTTTTCAAGATTCTGCAACTCCTTGACACTTAGTGGTCCAAGATCTTCACCAAGCAAATGCCTTAAGAATTAATTTTGCATAATTAAATATGTTAGGAAGGTGACCCAAACACAATTTGAATCAGTCCTAGGTCTGATTGAAAAATCCAAACTGAAATCAGAAAGTAAGTAAATAAAATAGGGAAATAATGAAATAAAAAGCATAACCTTTGTGTACGCTGAAGGGCTTCATATTTTGCCTTTAATTTTGTGACCTCCTGGTACCAGCTCTAGGAATCATAACCAAAAAAAGGAAATTAATTCTTTAATTCTTATTAAGAAAAAGAAAAGGCTCCCAAGCAAATATACCAATCAGAAATGGCTCCAAACCAACTAACATATATATATAGGCTCTATACCATGAATGTTATAGAAGCTAGCAATATGGTATAATGCCTTCTAAAGTAAATGAAAAGAAAAAGAATAAAATTATATGTTATAACAACTAATTAGAGAAGATCTTTGAAATAGTTTCTTTCCAAATATTTATTTATAACTATTTAGTTCCAAGAAGGCTAATGATATAATTAATGTATTACTATGTGTATGTCTGTTTGTGCTATAGCAAATAATGTAATTATATATGAGTACAATGTGTATGCGTGTATGTTATATGAAAGATTAATTAAGGAGAACTTTCATTGACACAATAAAGAAAGAAATATATAAACAGTAATCAGAAAGTAATTACATTTCCTACATGAAAAAGGAAAACCATTAAAACAAAATCTTGGTAGGCAATAACTCAAACCTGAGTTTCACGTTCAATGCTGTTGTCTTGAGGAGTGAAGGAACAACGTTGGTAACGCTCAAGGGTTTTTGGTATACTGCCGTACATGTAGCGATTAAACACATAAGACTATGATTAGCTAGCTTTCAACTGAGGCCAATACTAATACTTACACACATCTATCGTACACTAAATAAAATAAAATAAAGGTTAATTATTAGCTCTTCACAAAAAATTCAGATACATGTAAATTAATTAAGAAGCACAAACCACTCAAACATGCACATATATACATGAATTATTATACGAAGTTTATAAATGCTTTTAGACTATAGTACAACTTCTCAAACGCTAGGAAAAGTATGACAAAATTATACTCATAATTAGTGATATGGACTAATCTTAGAAAAAAAAAAAAAAAAAAACTATAATTGCCTGGTAATAGTTTGTTCATGTGTACAAAAGGATTAACTATCCTATAGTCCTATAGCTAGTTTACCATAAAATTTAGATCCCTCTTTTCATTTCTTTTCTTTTTAGCAATTGAAACCCTAATAACTTGTTCATTGATTATATATTTTAACAAAAAAAAAATCTCCAAAATGTCTCTAAAATATAATAAATTAGATCAATAAAAAAAAGCAAGGTTAATTTTAATATATATATATATATATATATTTCAGCTTTGGAATAGATAAAATGTTAAATAAAGAATATAAATGCAATGACAATCTAATTCTCACTAGTTTAAATTTTTAAAAGAAGTGGTAATTTAATTTTATATCATAGCTAAAAGTGCATTGAAGTTGTAGGTTTAAAACAAAACACACATAAAAACCAAAAGAGATCAGAAAGGAAAAGAGTTTGAGAAAAATATAATTCAACCATGAAGAGCAAAAAAATTTAAAGAACCAAATTCAAGAGTTAGAATAATGGTTGATTTACCAGTCAAATAAATAGTGAGAGAGTATTGTTGCAGAGAAATGACAAAAGACTGATATTCGAGATTCTTCAAAAGCAACATGATAGAGAGAAACCAGATGAAAATCTATACACAGAAATTTTCTAGGGAGAAAGTAATTATAGAAGACAAAGATAAAGAACACCCTTAAAGCCAGAAAGATCCTTAGGGATCCAAAAGAAAAATGAGGAGGTGACGTGTGTATATATATTTTCTGTACTTAACCTCGGACAATGGGACTGATTGGTTACCCAGAAAAAAGCCTCCAGTAATTAGACTTTGGCTTTTCTATCTGGGGAGAGAGAAAAGAAAAAAAAAGAGATTGAATCGTAGATCTTGCACAGAGGTTTTGAGAGGCGTTTTGATGGTCAGTGATAGGGGAGAGCTTGTTATTATATCCTATGTATTAACGTTGTTTCCTGTGAAAAAACAAAAACGAAAAAAAGAAAAAAGAAATAAAAGGCTTTTCTCGTACTGTTCCATCACCATATGAGAAAGGAAAAAAAAAAAAAAAACAGACATTCATACCAAGTTCAGATGAGAGAGAAAGAGACGGAAGCCCATGAAATGACTGCGAAACGTGTCGATCTGTGGTTGGAATACACACACAGATAAACAAACTAGAAATCTTATTGCTCTCTTCTCTATCCAAGAAACAGAACCCAGAAAAATTCATTGAGAGCTAGCACACAAAAACTAGAAAGAAAAAAAAAACAAAATAAAAGAGTAGCATTGAAATACTGTCAGTGACAAGGGTTGCTGCAGAAAAGAGAGCATTTTCAATGATGAAGCAGTATATATATTATATTCTTGAAAGCTGAAGAGATGAGAAAAATGACTATATATAATAAGAGACCCAAAAAAATATTAAATCTATCAGAGGGCAAAAAAAAAAACACAGAAATTAATCAAGAAGCAAAAGACAAAAGAAAAAAANCCATCCCCCCCCTTTTTTTTTTCTCTATATATTTCACACGCACAAAAAAAGAGAGAGATAGGTAATAACCCAAATACAAGATGATCTCTCTTTTTCTCTTCTTTTCTCTCTCTCTCTCTTGTATGTGTATTTTTGTATATATTTATTCCTTTTCCCAGTCTTTCTTTCTGTTTGTTTGGGGAGAAACGGGAGGGTTGCACAAAAATGGAGCTTTTTGTTGGTGAAAAATGGATTGTCTGAGAGAAGTAAAGAGCTTAGAGGTCTTATATAGAAATGGGATTTTAGAGGAATAAGCAGATTGAAAAAGAAATAATATAAGACAGAGAAAAAGAGGGTACATAAACACGATATATAGCTGAAGAAGATCTTTCTTTTTTATTCGTTATTTTTATTTTTTTAACAAGAAAATGGAAACCAAGTAATTCTTCTATCTTTTATTTCTCATTCTCTTTTCCATTTTTAATTTTTTGCAAAATTTAAGCTCTCTCTATCTCAGAGAGCCAGAACGAGATCAGTTTGCCTTCTTTCAGGGATTAGAGTGAGAGAGAGAGAGTGTGTGTAAAAGAAAAGCTTCATCAATCCCCATTCGCAAATTGTTAGTGGGTGAAATACACGCTCCCATTGAAATGGACATGTACTGGAATTCATTCTTTTACAACTTACATATATTACATAATAAATAAACTTAATTTTGTTGCGATTTAAGTAATTAATCTTTTTGTGCAAAT
The DNA here is from genome assembly GCA_003254975.1 of Ochetophila trinervis. Lineage (NCBI taxonomy): Eukaryota > Viridiplantae > Streptophyta > Magnoliopsida > Rosales > Rhamnaceae > Ochetophila > Ochetophila trinervis. The sequence goes on from QANX01005567.1 coordinate 33,136, forward strand.
GTTATTTTTTTTTACTCACTTCATTTTTAGAATAAGCTTTTTATTTTTATTTTTGGCCATAAAGTGAATAATGCCACTTAGTCCTGCTATCCTTAGTTGGTTATATATACTTTTTTTTCTTTTACCATATTTTTCAAGTTAATAAGTTCCATGGAGTAACAAAATGTATCTTTTATACTCTGCAAGGTCATAGAATTAATATTGTATCTTTTGGATTTTAACTTAATAATATGTAAATTAACTGTCATGTCCGGATAGTCCAATGTCAAAGCCACCACTATTTTAAAATATACTATTAATGTGAGAATTGAATTTAAAAATAAAAATATAGTTGCTTCGTACTTATACATTAGTTCAAAATTTAAATTATAGTCAAAACATTAATCAAGAGGGAACAAAATTCAGAAGTTGCTAGTTATAATATTTTGGATAAAAAAACAAAAGAGACTAAAAGCTTTTGAAATGTCACAGTTTTGTCAAACACAAAATTAAGCGTGTCAGCAAGGCAGAGACAAATTTCCGAAACAACAATATCCAACATATGCAAGACAACAATGTTCGAGACAAGTAAGACTGAGACAAAAATGTTCAAGACAAGCCCCACTGTCTATGTGAGCCAATGCACAAAAGTCCGAAACAAGCCTTCGGACTTCCGATGATGACAAACTCTGAAGAATTATCAAGTTTTTACTCAACCATACTAAGCTGAGCACTTTGAGGCGAGATATTGTGGTCATGATGAAACTTGACCAAAGTTTTACGCTCGGACTCATCCATGTCCGAGAATACTGTGTTTGTTTATATGGTTTGACCAAGGAAATCATACATTTTTACTATCTAGTCAGACAAAGGTGTGTAGTAGTAGAGAGCTCAAAAATGAGTATTTTCATGATAAAGCTTCGATAAGATAAAAAAAATATATTTCCATTTTAAGAAACTCAAATTGATCAACTTCAAAACTGTAGGAAGACT
>QANX01005568.1:0-28788 GCA_003254975.1 Ochetophila trinervis
CATGAAGAAAAAAAATTTGAAATTCATTTATAGTTTTTTTTTCTCTTTTTTAATTTTTTTTAATTTTTGGTAAAATTAAAAATGAAAAAAATAATTTTGAGGGTCATATATTAATTTTAAGTTGATAGAATTTATCAATTTTAACTAAANTTTTAACTAAATTGGACAAATGTGCAACTTTTTGTTGTCAATTTCAACTATATTGGACAAATGTGCAACTTTTTTCAATTTAGAAGGTTTCAATTGCAAATTTTTAGTAAAATTAAAAATAAAAAAAATAATTTTGAGGGTCATATATTAATTTTAAGTTGATAGAATTTGTCAATTTTAACTAAATTGGACAAATGTGCAATTTTTTTTTGTCAATTTCAACTACATTGGACAAATATGTAATTTTTTGACAAATGTGCAACTTTTTCAATTTAGAAGGTATCAATTGCACAAATTAATTGTAGAGATTCTTAAGTGAACAAATTCAATTTTAAAAGGTATTAAAATGTATTTAAATCTAAAAAAAGAAGAACGAAATTGAAAAAGAAAAAAAAAAAGCTTTTCTTTTTAAAATATTTAAATTTTTTAGGTATAATTTAAAATAATATCAAATTTCATGAGGCATATATGATGTTAATTTTAATTTTTAAATTATTTGAGAGTTTTTACTATCACTTACAAAAATAATATTACATAGCAAAAAATTGTTGACAACAAGGAGTATATATGAAATATTTAAAATTTTAAAATATAAGTAAACATTAAAAAGTGTATAAGATAATTTTCTTCTTAAAAACACACTCCTCCACATCGACAGTGCTTTTCCACAAAAGTCTAATCCTGCTTGACAAAGAAATGGAGTACTTCTCCTTACCAACTGAAGTAACCTTTGTGGGTGAAAAAGGATTGAAGACCTCTCTCTTCTTTACCGATTGAATTAACATTTTTCTATCAAAAAAAAAAAAAAAATGGAATTAACATTTGTGGGTGAGCTCTTTCTACAGATTTTGGGCCATCATTATATAATACATTTATTTATTTATTTTGCTAAAACAACATTATATATTATTTGTTGGGTCCTGAAAAATGGGGTACTTTATTTATTATTGGTATTTAGAATTTGGCTTCGCCTGACAATATTGTTCTTATTATTTTTTGGGTGAATATATTATTATTATTAAAAATTTGTACCAAAAAATATTTTTTTTTTCAAATTAGTAATAATTATATTGTACACTAAGATTCTTCTGCATCCAAATTCATTGATTGAAAGTTAGAAAGCTTTCGATCTTCTAAAGTTGTTGATGGCAGGTTTGTTTAATGGCTACATATTGTACTTGCCTCTTTATCTATTATGTGAATATGTATGTTTGTGCATATATATATATATATATATATATATATATATATATATATTGGAAATAGTACTTGCCTTTCTTTATAGGTGGTTTTATAGCTCTTCTTTTATCTTTCATACCTAGCTTTGTTTTTTTGTATTTTTTTTATAAAAAAAATTTGTTAAAAATTTAGAATGCATAAATTTTTCTTCCTCTTTAATTTAAAATATATCTGTATCTATGGAGTTTTTATATATAAGTCGACATGTGTATTTTTTTATTTTTTATTTTTATCATGCGTAGATTATATTTTGGATGCAAAAAAAATATTGGGACTGGAGAGGAATTCATTATGTTAATTTTTTGGATAAATTAGGGAAAAAGGATTTTTAACACTAGACATTGATCTTAAGTTTTCACAGTGGTCATTATGATCTAGACTATTAGGATTAATCATTCAGGATTATACGGCATAGATAGAATTAATCCATCCTGTTGGTATCAGAGCCTAACGTTCGGTCAAAAATGAGATATATCGGCTGGAAACCAGTATCTAGAGTAAGTTGTCCTTGTGACTCCAGACCTCGTGTATTGGTATAACAATGCCACGTACTCTATTTTCTGTCCTAGCTTGATGAACACTTCTTAGTATAGGTTACGGAGAGAAAGAAATCTTTTAATCATGCAACCTTCTCGTAGATCTACGGACAATTTTAATCATTTTCCTACAGCTATGAACAGATTTCCTTCTACCTCTTCTGATGACTCTTTACGGACCTCATCTTCTACTTTCTCTATCCCTTCTCAGAATCTCACCCCTCATTCCCGTACTATCACCAATATGATGGAATACACTTATATTTCAGAAGATTCCCCGATCAACCCCACTATTCAACCTCTCATCAGTCTCTATGCCATTTTCAAAAGACATAAAAGATCCATTCGACAGTTTATCTCCCCCCGTCGTGTTTATACTAAAGAGCTTATCCAGACCACCAGTCTGGACCACTGTCTTGTTCCTGCTACTCTTGAAGAACAGTTTATCACCCTTCAGATCCCTCAGGATTATATAAATCAGTGGCGTGATCAGGGATATTCTCACCTCTATTTCGGAGCCATCCGTGTCATTCTCAGCTTCCATGGTCGTCCGAACATTTCTGCTACGGCCAGGATGTCTCTTCTTAACAGAATGTTCATGCTATATGAACATGCTGTTATTGGTACCATCATTACCACCCTCAATAGTGGAAGTGTGATGCTCACTTTTTTCCCAAACTTCAACATGCCTTTAAGAGATCCGAAACTCACTTCGGCTCTTCAGATCCAGATCCAGATGCAAGGTGCCCCTCAGATTGGATCTGCCTATGCTGGCACAATCCATCACCAACTCATCTACAGACTTCAGGATCATGCTATTAACCTTTGTCTTCCGGTTCAAGATAAAGGTCCTGCCTTCATCTCTGTTGCAACAGAACAGCCCCACATTCATTCTATCGTCCAGTTTCCTCTTTCTCTTTGTCGACAGGAATTGATGGACAGAATGCCTTCTACTTGGCTAACCAATTATGAAAAGTTGCAGAAGAGGGCTCATGAAGCCCTTGTCACTCTTCAGGCCCCTGCCTCCTTTTACCAAAGGCTGCCTGATGGAACCATCCAGACGACCTACAAGGTTCCCGAAGAAGTCACAGAGGCAGAAGCGTCTGCCTCTGACGGCCTTCCCTTTGCTCAGTCCATGGCCATTTTCCCTGTGGCCTCAGAAAAGAAAATCCCGGTGTCTTAGTTCTACCCAAATGGCAAAAAGATATATGTTGACAAGATCAATGGTCATTTTATATAGGATACTGCCCTAGAAAAGTGTGACCCAGACTGTGACTGTCACTATGACCATTCTGATAAGGATGATGACGGTATCGGGATGCCTAGGGATTCTTATATCCCTGAAAGAAAGAAGCCGGTAACTAAGTGTAAACCTGTCTCTCACCATAAAAGACGCCACCCTGATGATCCAGACTCCCCCTGGATTACTCCTTTGATGAAGTCTCCTCCTCCCCCGAGGACACCCATCCATGAGCTTCTCCGACAAAGCTGTAAGTATATCCCTGCTCATATGCCCACAGGACAGCCTGTCCCTTGTATGATGCTTGGTTCCCAAACCTCCCAGAGCTCTAATGACGTAGACTTTCCGGCCTTCCCCAAGGCCCCTGCTCCTACTCGGCCCTTTGTCCTTCAAAAGAAGGTTACCCCTTCAGGAGAAATAGCTCCTCTCACCACTGGTGAAGAAGTTCTTAACTGGAAATCTGCTGCCATTCAGAGCAACACCAATACTCTCCAAAGAATAGATGGCAAGCTCGATCAGATTGTTGGACATTCTCACTATCTTGATGAGAAAGTTGGTTCCTTGTCTGAAGAACTTAGGACTTTCTACTTAAATCTCCTCGGCAAAATAGATTTCCTCCATACTGAGCTACAGCGGCTCATCCGACAAGGCTCTTTTGGCCATGAATATCTTGAAAAAGATGCTAAGCTTCGGCAGATGCAGAGACAGCTTCAGCAAATTACTGATGATGTAAAGCACAGAGATCCTCGGGCCTCATCCTCAAATATCCAGCAGTCTAGCTTTGCGACTCTGGCTCCTTCTTCAGCCCCCTCGATGACTTATGAGCTTTTGAGAAAGTTCCCCCAGGACCTCTCTTCCTCCCCTCCTCCTCGGAGGCTGACGCCGAGACCCAGAATGCAGCCTGCACCTGGACCAAGGATGCCATCTCCCCCTCTGTCATATCCCCATGAGGATACTTTTTCCCCGCATCCACCTCAACAGATGGCCATTAGCCATCAGATCCTTCTTCCTGAAGATTCTTCACAAACATCTGCCACTACAAATTATAGTGGAGAAAGTTCTGACAATGATCTTGTTGAAATCACTAATCTTCTTATGGCAGACCCTCCTACCACAGGCACTACCAGGCAAGAATCTTGCCCTGATCCGACTATTGAGATCCCTTCAGATGAAGATATTGGGGAAACTAATACCCCTCTAGGACCTTTGCCAACTGAGGAATTCCCTAAACCTAACACCGGCCCTTCGTTTAGTCTTGATGATATTCCCCCTCAACAGTGGGATAATAAGTTCAAAAAATTTGCTGCCTGGATGGATAATCAGGCTGTGCGCCCTGAGGCAAATCCTAGGATCATCCTTGTTGATTTCTTATCCAGAACCGTTGGGTTTCTTAGAGACTGGTGGCAATCTCTGGGAGAATACAGACATCTCCAGTTCTTAAACTTCCCTCTCAACCAGGCTATTGCAAAACTTCGTCTTCAGTTTTTAGGGAAGTCTCAGCCCCAGGAGCAGCAGAACAGAAAAGATTATTTTGCCATGAAATGTTGTTCTTTAAAAAGAAAGGATTTAGATATTCATTACCAAAGAATGTCTAAACTCTTTTATGCTCTTAATGGATTCGACAGCATCGAGCTTAAGCAGGTCTACATTACCTCCCTACCTGATGACATTCAGCCTGAATTAGAAAGGGAGGTTGCTTCTGACCAAAAAGGTCTTATTCACCTCACTCTCGGAGAAATTCACCAAAAGGCTCTTATTGCCTTGGAAAAAATATGCGAGCAACATTCTTACTGGACAAAATTCATGAGCAGAGGGTCTAAGTTTGAAAAGTTATGCCAGAAACCTTATCTTCAGATCAAATGCAAAGATAACAAGTGTTCCTGCTCTACAAAAAAGAGCAGTCATTTTCAGAAGTACTCTTCCGCTCCCCAGAAAAGAAAGTTTAGAACCTCTTTCAAAAATAAGGTTCATTTTTTCAAACGAAAACCTCCAGGAGATAAGGACAGCAAATCTGATCGTCGTTTCATCTGCGGAAAAAGGGGCCACTTTGCCAAGAAATGCCCTAATAAACCTCATAAATCTGCTAGACTTATCCAGACTCTCCTGATGGAGCTGGCTTCCAGACATGATGAAGATGCTGAGCTTGAATCTCTCTTCGCAGAACAATCCCAGGATGATAAAGACACTATTTTTGCTCTCCAGGAGTCCTCTTCAGATAGCTCCAGTAACGGTCATGGCCCTCTATATTGCCTAAATCAAGTCTATCAGAGCAATCAGTATTCTCCTCCAATTCCCAATGTTGAGATAGATTTATTGCTCTCTAAATATGATGTTCCTATTAAGCTTATTGCTTACATAGACACTAGTGCTCACAAGACTATGATGAATCCCTCAGTTCTGCCAAAAGACCAATGGGTTCCTCATAAAGAATATTTCAAGGCAGCTGACGACAAAAGTCTTCTCAGTCAAATTAATTTCAAAAAGAAAAATAGGAATCAAGTTTTTTCCTAATTGTGTCATCTGGACTCATGTGTTAGGAAGTAAACTTCCTGACAAAGACCTTCTGATAGGAATGGATATCTACTTCCAAACTCAGCACCTTCGTATTTTTCCTCTTGGAATCAGGTATAAGAACCAATTCAAACCTTATACTAATATTCCTAAGCTTTTCTCTCTTCAGCAGGCTCCCCCGCAGTATTCTAAATTTCAGGAAAGTCTCCTTCACCTGTGTGCAAATTCTCATGAGGATTTTGAGAAGCGGAATCCCTCTCCTCTTTGGAGAAATCAGGCTTTCTTTGTCCAACTGCCTTTCAAAAAGAATGAGGATATAAATCCTACAAAGGCTTCTCATCCGGGAATGACCCCCTCAGATTTAAGGCTGGCTCGTGAAGAATGTGCCCAGCTCCTGGCCCAAGGTCTCATTGAACCCACTATCTCTGATTGGGCCTGCCAGGCCTTTTATGTTGAGAAAAGGTCCTAGGTTATCCGAAAAAAGAAAAGACTTGTCATAGATTACAAGCCATTAAACCTCTTCCTAAAGGATGACAAGTTTCCTCTCCCAAAGATCAAACCCTTGTTTGCCCAGCTTCATGAAGCAAAAATCTTTTCTAAATTCGATCTCAAAGCTGGATTTTGGCAAATTGGGATTGATCCCGTTGATAGGCCCAAAACATCATTTTGCATTCCTAATGCCCAGTACCAGTGGACTGTTCTCCCATTTGGGCTTAAGGTTGCCCCATCTCTGTTCCAAAAATCTATGTTAAAGATATTTGAGCCTATCCTGAATAACACTCTCGTCTACATCGACGATATCCTCCTGTTCTCCAATACCCATAAAGAGCATCAAGCTCTGCTGACTCAGTTTTTGGATATATCGCAGCACCATGGCATTATGCTTTCTGAGCAAAAGAGTTTTCTGACTCAATCTTCCATTGATTTCCTTGGATTGCATATCCGTGACGGAATTTACCAACCAGGAGGTCATCTGACACAGGAGCTGGTTAACTTCTCAGATGAAAATCTTACCCAGAAGCAGATTCAGCAATTTTTGGGAATCATCAACTACGTAAGGGAGTTTATCCCCAAGGTTGCTCATCACACGAGTAAGCTCTCTGCTCTGCTAAAGAAAAATCCTCCTCCCTGGAGCTCCATCCAGACTCAGGCTGTAAAGGCCCTTAAGGAGATAGCTGCTCGTCCTCCTCCTCTGAAGATCCCTGGTATAGGACAACGGATCCTACAAACTGATGCCAGTGATGATTATTGGGGAGCCCTTCTCCTTGAAGAAGATGAACATGGAAAAAGACATTATTGTGTCATGCTAGTGGTCAGTTTTCTCCAGCAGAAAAACACTACCACACCATCTACAAGGAGATCCTTGCTGTGAAATATGGTATTAAGAAATTTGAATTCCATATGCTTGGATACCATTTTCTAATCAACATGGATAATTCGTCTTTTCCAAGAGTCCTTGACTTTAAGAATAAAGTTCTTCCTGATAAGCAACTTCTTCGTCTCAAGGATTGGTTCTCTAAATATGACTTCTCGGTCAAGCATCTTAAAGGTCGGGAAAATTTGATTCCTGATTTTCTCTCTAGGCCTCCCCCCATGAAACTTATCTCTCACATATCCTCTTTTTCCCTGATTATGATGGCCAACCCTCCTCATCTCCCTGATCGAGCAACTATCCAGAGAAACCTTCTTCCTGATCTTAATGATCATTTTCCCCCACACATCATCCTTGCTTATGCACAAGAAAAAAGAACTACCTATCTGTATCATGTGCTCCATTGTCTTGATCAGCCCCATAGAGCCTCTTTGTGGAATAATAAGTTATATTCTACAGTCCCATTCTACTTTGATCCAGGTCTGACTTTTACTGATGAGCTCTCTGGTATCTGTGGTGTTGTATTACGGAACATTTTGTTGCTCTAGTCCTTCCTACTCTTCCTCTCCTTGATCATCTGATAAATACAAGCAACCATGACTCCCTTCTCTGGACCTTTTTAGAATGGTTTCACAACCTTCAATGGTGGAGGGAAGAACTCTACAAGATTCTTCAAAACAAGAACTTATGGAAGCTCCCGCCAAACGAGCAGAAAGAAACATCATCCATCTTCATACTTCATAGGCCATACTACTTCAACAAAACAACTGGCAAATTATGGGCTCAGGGAATGGCTTATGAGTGGGCCACTGTTTCGAAAACCCAATTATCCACTGCTCAGAAGCCTTTACTTCAAGACTTCCTTCGTGAAATTAATAGCCTTGACGAGACTTCAGGTTTTGATGAAGTCCTCATTTTCCTTGACCATTCTCCGCTAGGCCCATTTCCGAAAGATCCCGGCCCATCAAAGATCCTCGAACCAGGCCCTTCCAACCCTACTCCTCTGGATTTGGGCCCATCTGGTGATTTTGACAATCCGACCAATAGAGCCAATAATGTCTCCCAGACCTCTCCTAACTTTCAAGATTCTCTGTTTCAAGACTCCCAGTATCCCTATGACGACCATTTTGACATCTGGATGGACCATAATGTTGGAACTCAGTGGAAGACAGATAGCCCACGTGATACTACTACTGCTCCCTGGTGGAAAGATTTTGGGCGAGGTGCATCTTTGGATTCTGATGACTCAGACTACCAAAATCTCAACATGTCACCCAGCCAGAATAGCATGTGATGTTTTCGGTGGCTTTTACTTTTTGCTTTTGCTTTTCCCCTCTTGTAATTGATTTTTGCTTTCTCTTTTGCTTTTCCTTTCTGCTTTTTCCTTGGGTAAAAGTGTTTGTGTGTTGCCTTCTCCGACTATAAAAGGAGCCCCGTTCTCTCTTGTTTCTCAAGAGGAAAATCAAATAAAAATTGTCTGGTTTGCTATTTTAAGATGTCTGGCTAAATTCTCTCTTTTCTTTCTCAAAGTTCCTTTACTATGTCTTGTTCATCAACACCAGAGATGTTATGAGTATGCTCTGCACTTGCCCTGCGAAAGGGATCTGGTGCATCAGAAAATACATTAGTCTTTTGATTCTTCAGTAATTCAAGTTTTTCTCAGTACTGGTATTGCTCTAAGAGGCAGGAGACTTTGTGTGCCCAGGAGTGGCTTTGTGTGTCTCAAGCATACCTGCGTGAAATTAATAGCCTTGACGAGACTTCAGGTCCTGATGAAGTCCTCATTATCCCTGACCATTCTCCGGCCTGCCAGGCCTTATGTTGAGAAAAGGAATAATTCCATTCCTTATTCTATCATTCCATACAAGCTATACATTGAAAGGGAACAATTATTTGAATGAAATGATCTACCACGTGGTCAATTTGTATATACATTCACAAGCATTGGAATGCAAGTTGATTTGTATTTTAGTGTATATTTAACATAAAGTTTTTAGCTTTGTAACTAACTCAATATGCAATTTGATTTTTATTTCATTTACCAAAAAAAAAAAGTTGATTTTTACTTTACTCCATTATATTGCTAATGGGCATACTAAGCCAGTTTCGCTATATTGGGGGCTTTTCTTTACACGTGTCATATGTATTCACATCTAACAATGATTATTAACAAAAAAAATAAAAAATTCTCTCTAATTATTCAAGCTTATATCCAAATGTAGCTTTGAGAGATAAAATTATCTTTAAATCCTAAGTCACTTTTAATCATTGTTTGAAAGGTTAGAAACAGAATATCCGCAAGAATTTATATAAATTGCGGACGTCCACGACTGATCCTGATCAGAAGTGTTTATTTATTTTATTTTATTTTTCTTCCTTGTCCATTTCCCTTTTGTTAAAAATTCCAATACCAATAAAAAGTATGTAAACCGAATCAAAATCTAATTGTCATTTACATATTTGAACGGGTTTTTAATTGAAAGTAATGAACCTTTTCTGAGAGAATAAATATGTAGGTACACAAAAAGAGAGTAAATAAAAACAACAAAGAACAAATCAATAAAGAGGGAGTGTTCCAAAAATATATAAATCATCTTGGCCCTTGAATACACCAATAGTTAAAAGTTATGATTTAAACATATATTCTCTTATCTGATAATTTAGATAAAAATTTGTCCAGAAATATTTCAAGATAAAAGTAAAAAAAATTAAAACTGTTGAATTATTTTTTGTACGTTTTCAATTTCATGATTTAAAATCTTGAATTGTAAAGTGTGTCAATTTCATTGCATACCAGAGCATCAAGAACAAATCTTAATTAGAAAATATAAGCAATTTAGAAGCCGTTTTGCATGATTAATTTAGTAGGTAGGCACACACTTTTTCACATTGTATTTTTATGATAGACTCAAATTTTATAATATTATTTAAATTTATGCTTGTGGTTTTGGTAATTTAATTTGGAGTTAAAATAATTTTTATAATTTTTTTCAAAATCAAAATACATAATTTGAACAACGTTGTTCAAACAATGAAAATCATTTTTGAACAATGACCTTATTGCTCAAACAATGATTTTTTATTATTCGAACAATGTGTTCGAGCAATGCACTTTTGATCACTTAAAATTCTATTTTCTCTTGGGTTCAAATGAGGAGAAAGGTTTTCAAAGAAGGGTTTTCAAAAAACTCTGTTAACGGTCATTTCAAGCTTCTAAGTGATTTTGTGAGTCAGAACTTTATAGATCAAATCAAACACTTCTTGTTCATCATTTTCATCGTGGATTGTTTTTCTTCATCTTCTATGTGAATTCTTTGTAGATTTCTCATGGGCTTTTTTAGTTTTCCGTATTTTTATTTAGAGGGGTGTATTTAATCAAAATTTTTAAAAAAAATTATAATTTTTTTTTAATTATAGACTTTTGTAAACTTTAATATACTTTTAAGACTTTATAAAAGTATGAATAACTTTTATAAAGTTTTTTTAATAAGTTTTATAAACTTTTAATGATTTTTATAAACTTTTTTTAATAGATTTTATAAATTTTTTATTTTTACTACTCAATATTTATAAGTATTTCATATCTATTTTTTCAATTGCAATAATTTAATCATTGTCCTGAAGCTTATTACCCTTCTATGTTGGCTATAGAATATATACATGCATACTTAGTGGGGTGTATTCAATTAGAACTTTAAAAGACTTTTTTAAATCTTGGACTTTATAGCTGTATAATTATATTTTTTACATCAATAAAAATATTTTTTTAAAAGAATAAAAATATAAATTACTTCAATAAAAAAAATTATTTTGAAAATTATTTACCAAAATTCAATATTATTTTTATTTTTTAGTATTTAAAAATATATTAGATATTCTACTTTTCATATTTAGGAAAAGTAAATGAACATAAGAAAAAATAAAAATAAAAATAGCCATTAAGCCTTTTTTTCAAGGCAAATTACAGTTTTATTGCATTTTGTTATATTTATATATTAAAAATAAATCAAAAGTTGCATTTTTATAAAAAAAAAAAAATCCAAAAAAATATATATAATTTTTTTGTTAGACTTTTGTTCCGCAGTGAAGAGGGAGATGAAGAGGGAGAAGAAGAGAGATAAAGAGGAAATAATTCCAAAATAATGTAAAATAATTGAAATCATTTAAAAAGTCTTTAAAAGTTTTACAAAATTTTTGGGAAAGAATGAAAGATTTTTTATAAGCATAAACTTTCTATTTTTGACTCAAAAGTTTACAAAAGTCTTCATTTATATAAGTTTTTAAAAGTTATTGACAAATTGAATACCTCATAACTTTATAAACTTTTAAAAAGTCTTAATTGAATACCCCATAACTTTGTATAAAATTTAAAAGTCTGTATTGAATACATCTAAACTTTTTAACTTGATAAAAATCTTCTAAAATTTTGATTGAATTACACATCCTTTAGTGAGAAAAACCCATAAGCTTTTCTACTTTTAGAATCCTTCAAAAATACTTCTTTTACCATACAGTAGTTGATTCTTCGTGAGATTTATTAAGACAAATGCTTGGAGGTGGATTTTTTTTTGTAGAAAGGTCAGGTGTTGAAGAGTCATCTTTGGAAAGAGAAATCGTTGCGATGATCTTGGAGTATAGCATTGCAAACTAGGATAGAGGAGGTGACTACCTAAGTGGATATGGATGTTGTGTATCATTCTTTACACTTGGCTAGTTAGTGCCTCTGTATGATTTTTCTCTATTTTAGTGTACTCAGACTAGATGTATGGATTGACACTAGAAGTTTTCCTTCCTATGTTTTATTTTTTGATGAATAGTTTTTCTTCCCACAAATGAAAGTTTTTAATATATAAATTGTGTGTTAATTTTTACTTTTCCATTTATTATTTTCAACATTACTGTTTGGGATAGTTAGTCTTCAAATATGTGAAATTGTAATTTGGAGGTACGGAGATATGATATGAACAGGGCCAAAAGTAAACAGGGTTCTATTTAGCATGACTTTTAGAAAGTCAAAATCAGCTTTTAAAAATTAAAAATTGCTTCTGAAAAAGTTTAGATAATTTTTTAAAAGTGCTTCTAGTTTTCAAAAGCTTTTTTAATCAAAGCCAGTAAAAAGTAGCTTCTCCAAAAAATGCTTTTAAAAAACCATAAAAGGAGCAAAAAAAAAAGTTATGTCAAACATGGCCAAAATATTCTTAGACTCCTACAAGCTTCTTTCGATATATAATTGCAGATTGAAAAACAGAGTTTCTGAAAATGTCTATTTAACCTCCCTTTTAAACATTTTCTATGTCTTTCAAGCACAACTAGATATATTCATTTAAGAACTAAAAAGATATTTATTAGAAAACTTTGTCAAATATTTGGGTACATCCCATTGACAAAACCTTTCAGAATACATGGACACCCATAAAAGGGAAAAGTTGACAATGTGTATGAAATAATATTGAAGTGAAAGAAATTGTAAGAAGGCATGAGGCTGCCTGAGAATATGACCCGAGTGAGATTGAGAAGCGAGAGGTGGCCTCTCAGAGAATAATGGTTTCCATATCAGGAAAACTTTCTTTCCTACTCAGCTTTGCAATCAAAACTTGTATGAAAACTTTTTTCGGCCTTTCTTCTAAAAACAAATAAAAGTAAAATAAAAATTGAGCCTTTTTTCAGTCAAAAGCTGGCCCGCACTGAGATTCCAATAATTGGTTGGAAATTTTATATATTTTGGACTGAAAATATATTCCAATATAAAACTGTTGTTGTTGTTGAAAATGTCACGTTAATTAATAATTTTAAATAGATAAATAGCAAACTTTAGTAATTAATTAGATCAACAGGTTCCACTTTTAGGTGATAACTATTTTTTTTTTTATAGAAATATATATTAGGTGATAACTATGTTCCGATCAAAATTAACTGAAAAATATATATTTTATATAATTTTATTTTATATACACCTTGGGTAATGAAACAAGTACAGCTATTCATTCAGATTTTTAACCCATTTCATTTTCAATGTAGAAAATTAAAAATAACCCACATGAAAAACCAGAAGAAAATCCTAATCTAAGTTCCTAAGCATTAATTTGTCCAATTACATGAATCACAAAGCATATATATTGCCAGTTCTTACAATAGAAATTTAGGCCTATTCAGCTTCCTCTTGGATCCTACCCACCATCTCATAAACTGAAGCTGAAATCTCATTTACTGAAGTGAGCTGAGAATCATCCTCAACCTGATTCAGATCAAGCATAAAATCCAAATATTATATTATGGGATTTTGATTTCTTTGGAAGCAAACAAGATTAAAGAACTTTGAAATTAATATTGAAAGTACAAAATATGAGCAATTAATTACCTTGACGCTGAAAGAGTAGAGTACCATATTATCAACGGTTGCGATGTTGAGGTGGAGAACCAGAAGGCGTAGAGAATGCAACCCAACCACCATTTTCAAGAGCTGTTTTTTATGTCTTTTTATGAGCACTTTGATACTGGCATGGCTTTCCACCATTGTCACTTCCACATCTGCAATGGCTTCTGCAGACATCTTCTCGGCCATTATTAATGTTTCGGGTTCTGTTAACGAGTTTCTGAACTGGGTCGAACATGTCGAATACTGAGGGAAGGTGAAGAAGTCGGAGAAGAGGGTCGAGAAATTGGAATCTAATTGTTGTTTTCGCTTCTTCTGGGTTTCTTGTAATTGCACAAGTTGCTCAAGCTCCTTCACGAAATTAATGGCTCCTCCAACTATCGATGCTTGGTCCCCCTAATTTTATTAGCAAACACACAGCTCCATATATTAGTAATGAAAAACAAAATATAAAAGTTGAAGGTTATGAAAATGGTTTAGATTATAATTTTTAAAAAGTTAAATGCAGATTTTGAATAGTTTTTTAAAAATACTTTAGACTTAAAGAGTTTTTATCTAAATATTAAAAACAAAAGCTACGTGAAACATAATTAGTACCATAACTGTAAGACTTTATATATAATTTTTTTTAATTAGATGTTTGATGTTAATCGTGATAAAAAATTTACATCTCTGTTAAACATTAAATACGCATTGTAGAATTATAAATTTTTTTTATTCAGAAATTAATATATATTATATATACAAAATCACACAAAGCTGTATGTGAAATAATGAATCTGGAAGAGGAAGAAGAATACTCTTGAAACGTAAGAAGGAGGCATCATGGAACGGAGCAGAGAGAGATAATCATTCATTTGTCTCCTCCTATTGCGTTC
This sequence comes from Ochetophila trinervis, assembly GCA_003254975.1. NCBI lineage: Eukaryota > Viridiplantae > Streptophyta > Magnoliopsida > Rosales > Rhamnaceae > Ochetophila > Ochetophila trinervis. The sequence goes on from QANX01005568.1 coordinate 14,300, forward strand.
AACAGCAATGTGGGTCATCCGCTGATTCTCAACCTCTTCCTTGTTCTTGATGATTCTCGTACGCCGTCTCTTTCTGCGGCCGGTCGCAGTAGAAGCCACAGCAACTTCCGCCGGAGCATTTCCTGCGCCGGTGAAATATTCAGCGGAAGAAGAAATGGTATCCGGATCATGAATATTCACACTCTGCAACAGCAGTGATGAATTAGGAGAACAGTAGTTCCAGATCGCATTGAGATCTTGATCCGCATCGTCTTTCTCGAAACCTGTATATGCAGCAGCGTAGCTCCAACTTCCACCTCCTCCTAAGCTGCGAAAATCTTTGCTAAAAGGGTCTGCTTGGAATATGGCACTTTCTAATGCCATTCTCTTTCTCTCTCAGCTCTCTTGGAAATTAACAGACGCGTCAAGAACAATGACAACTAACCCCCCCACGAACTTTTGCTTTATACGCACACACATATATATATATATTATAAGTATATAACATAATTTCAAAGTTTTTGATTTGTTTGAATCTATAATAACAGTAGTACTGAATTATTATTTTATACAGTATTAAAGCTGTAAATGTTAGATCTAATATCTGTTATATATTTTTAGTTTTTAAAAATTAATTCAAGATTTTTTTGTCTTTCTCTCTAGCGACTGTCAGTTTTGGACTGGTAGAAAGTAATATTTGATTATAGTTTAATAATATAAATATAAATATATATATATATATATAGAGAGAGAGAGAGAGAGAGATTGAATGCAATGTGTTTGATAAATAACTTGTGAGAGAGAGGAGTGTTTAGAAGATTAATTAAAGAGTGTACGCGTAGTTTTAGTTTAGAGAGGAAATGATGAATGGGCATAAAGACAATAAAATCCAGCGCGAGAGGGGTGGCCGTGAGGGCTCTTATAATTTGTTTGCTTCGGAAATGAAGTATTAAATTATCTCCCGGTCATAATGAATGTTTGACGTATGGAAATGAAAGAGAGAGAGAGAGAGAGAGAGTCTGCGTACGTGGCATTGTACAGTAAGAAGGAGAATCCATGGGAGTGACCACACAAATAAAGTGGGAGCCAGACTCTCTTCTCTTCAATTATCTACCAATATTAACAAACACTATTTTAACTCTCTTTCTTTTTCTATTGACTGGCTTCTCAATGTCATAATTTCTTCTTTTATGATTAATTTCTGTTTTATGTTTTACCCTCCACTACATTGCACAACCATAGTCCATAGAGTTTTATCTCACTTTTATATGTATATACACATTTGCATATGCTAAATTAATCGGTTCTCATCATTTATGTTGGAAACCTAACAATTAACATCAAGTCAGTATGCGATAATTTTACCATCATGATTATTTTATCAATTTTTAGATGGTTTTAAATTAAAATTTAAAGATATATTAATAGTTAATTAGGTGTATACATGATTCATTATTTTGTTCAATAAAATTTTAATATTTCACTAAATTTATATAAAAATGCATTTTTCTATTGGAATGATCTAAAAATATTAAAAGAAAACCTATTAAAACTATAAAGTAGATATGATATAAGCTTCATTATATATATATATATATATATAAATCATTTGGAGTTACTTCTCCCAAAAAGATTTGATGTAATTTGTTAATATAATTAATAGAAATAAGTATAAAAAATATGATGATATATTTTTATCAGTTTAAATTTTTAAAATCAATGATTATTTGATATAGTATCAAAATCAAAGCTTAATAATCACAAATTTAAAATTTAATGACTCTACTCTAAAAATATATATTTATATATACGAACCTAAAATGAACTAAAAAAGAAGCTATCAAAAATTTACATACATAAATTTAAATGGGCTAATATGTGAAAATAAATATTATAATTAAATATAAAAAATACGATGATTCACTTTTTATTAGTTTATATTTTTAGAATCAATATTATCAATAATGTTTCATATATCTGTTTCTCTTGTGTTTTGGATTAACTAGACCTTGCTCAGAGAAAAAAAAATCCTTGATCTGAAGTGATTAAGTTTAACAAGCTAGCTAGAGCGGTGGATATTATTAATCTTTATGATTATGAATATTAAATTAGATTTGGGTAGATTTGCATTTCTTTAAACGTTATTGTTAGCAGTGAGAGTACAGCGAGGTCGTCCGTGAATTCGGTCTCAAAATTTCATAGCATATGATTATATTAATTGCTTCAAATTTTGAAATAGGTGAAAATAATAATATTGATATGATTGAGATGACATATTGGATTTTTTTTTTATTATATGACATATTGGATTAGTCAATGAGTTTATCACCTCTAAATGCAATAAAAAAATTGCTGTTAAAGAGAAAGAGACAATCCTAAAGTCCTAATTAGAAACATAAAAATACGTATTTATATTACTGCCAAATAAACATCGTTGATAATTAAAAATAAATAAATAAACATCGTTGATTAAATTCTTTTGAAAAACTGTAATATAAATTACAATTCCTCATCACATGCGCCTGCTGGGCTTTTAATTATTTCAGCAAGGAAACAAAGTATAGCCAACAACTTGGGTTTAGGGGCTTGTCTTTTTTTTATTTTTTTATTTGTTTTCACATACAACTTGCCTTAGTTATTAAGTTTTTAATTCAATTATATAATTATTGTTTCTAACAAACTAGCTACTTATAGATAAATTAAACTTCATGCTGATTACTTTAAAGCATTGATCAAATGGGTATATATATTGGCACTCATTGATCAAATGATATATGATATAATATAATAATTGTCATTCTATATGACTATATGAGATACGATTCCAATAAGTACTTTTAAAAGAAGCTAGCTTCCAATTACCAAATGAGAATTATAGACTTAATTTTACCTAATAGTCTAATTAGTACCTGCAAGTTTGGCCTATATTTGTTAATATATTTAAGTTATTCTCCTACACAAGATTCTAATCAAGGGTACTGTAGCATATAACATCCGACACCAGCTTGCGGTGTGAACACGTTGACATTCTATCATATATTGCATTTCTTGGGTTCGGGCAGATATAGTTATTTCCGTAGGTTTTTTTAAAAAAAAATTAAAAAATATTATTTATTATTATTAGATATAAAATATAAAATAAATAATGATTCATATTCTATCGGCTTAAATTTTTAAAATCAATAATGATTCAATATGATATTAAAATCAAAAGACATAATAGTCATACGTTCAAAACTCAATATATTCATCTAAAACAAAAATATATATGAAAATTTAAATAAGCTTAAAAAAAATCAGACTGAAAATGCACATATAAAAATTCAAACGGATCTACGAATAAATCATCCTATCAGCTTATAGTCCACGTACTTATTATGAAAATATATAAATTATAGGGATCTGGTCTGTTTACTTTAGTTCAATCAATTTTAAATGGAATCTAATTTAATTAGATAAAATTTAAAATAGTTCCATGCCAAATAACTTCCATATCAAACAACTTTGATTATAGGGTGACTGCTAAATAGTCCAGTCCAAAAAATAACTGCTTAATAGGGTAACTGCTAAATTATATTAACGAGAATAAATTTTTCATTTTGATTATACCCTTGCTCAAAAGGAAGAATTTTTTCATATGAAGATCCGATCACATGCACTTTAGCACTTAAAAAATCGATACATGAAGGTTCTGAATTGATGTTGCATTGTTTATAAACTTCAAAGGGCATTGGTGGTAATTTGAAACTATAAATGTAAAGTGCACAGATATTGAAACTACATTGGTACCAAAAAGCCTATCTATTTTACAGTGCATAGCTACAAAATAAAATTTCAAAAAAGAAGTAGATCGAAAAATAAGTTGCCCAACTGCCACGACACACCCACACAAAGTCAAGTTTCCTTAGAGTTCCCTCTTTTCCATGGCATGAGAAACTTCAATTTTCAAGTTGGTACTTGGTATGTATCGGCTTTCCGAATGGATTGTTATTATTGATAAATTCAAACCATAGATTAAGTCAAAGTATAGCTGGTATTCTGACAATGAAGCGCAATTAAGACAAATAAATTATTTCTTCAAAAAAATAAAAGAAGTAGAACACAAATTTAAAGCGCTACATAAATTAACGGATTAGCTAATTAATTATTTAAGATATACACACACATATATATTTATATTGATCCAGTTTTGATATAGTAAGTAGAACACAACAATTCATATTCAGATTAATGGAGATGCTCCAATATATTCTCATAACTTTATATAGCTTATGTATATATATAATATCTACAAATAAATCATAGAATGAGTAGTACTCATGACTAATATTGATATATAGTTCATGAAGGAGAGACAAACCCTAACATGCTTCTTCTACATTGATCCATATACAATTTTGATATGGTAAGAACACAATAAAAATGCTACTGTAAAAACGTCCTACATAACATCCATGTCAATTAAAACTATTTACATTATTAAAAACCAATAAAAAAGAATTATATATTTCAATGTCATGCCATTTGAAGTAACTTGCTGCTATCGATTCATTAAGATGCATATTTTCAAGTTCATCAATTTAAAAAGCAGCAGCCATCTTCTTCTTATGAGGAAGCAAAAACAAACCCAACAATGATAGCCACTTGCTTATAAAAGGTTTTGTAAAAAGAATAATAATAATAATGAATTTTATTAATCATCATAAGCAAGACAATTGCTTTTGTAAAGAAATTATACCAACAAATTTCATTTTTTTTGTTATTTCTGCAATGGAATAAGTGTTACAGCTGGATTTTGACGCTTTGCCCCTTTCAGTTTCAATTGAAATCCCGTTGTCATCTCAACAAAGAGTTTTGACATTTTCTTCATCGTATATATCCATGTTTTACATACATTTCAAAGTTTATAATGGAACTTGAAATGACAATTGTACATTTATGCATTTCTTTAGACATTGCATTTAATCAATGGAATGTATTATTTGTACTAGGTAATGACATCATATTTAGCCAAATATGTAATTTAAAAAATGCCAATTCATTTAAATATTTTATTATTTTTAAATATATTTTAATTAAAAAATAACAATCTATCATATTTGCATAAAATTCACTAATAATTTTATAAAAAATTAATTACATTTGTTTTAAATTTAATTGATAATTTACTTTTTCTATGTGGTAATTAATATGTTATGTATTGCCACATAGAATGCCATTACTATAATTAAAATTCTCACGACGTCTTTACTATATATATCAGTTATGATATAGTAAAGACACGGTGAATACTTCATAGTAAGGATATCATATTTGTCAAGATATGTCGTCTAAATAAAAACAATGCTCATTTAAATATATTTTAATTATTTTTAAATAAATCTTAATTAAAAAAATAACAATTTGTAAGATTTGCATAAAATTCTTTAGTAATTGTCATAATAAATCAATTGCATTTAATTTTTTTAAAAATTAGATTGATAATTTTTTTTATGTGGCAATAAATATAAGTGACATAGCTTATGACATATAAAAATTTTACTATAAATTTTCACAAATCTTTATTATATCAAAATCATATATATGTATATATATATATATATTAAGCAAGTAGTCGAAAACAACGGGCCTAAGTTTCCGGGTTACCAACCGTTGTTTTTTATTCTTTTCTTTTTCTTTCATTTTTCTGTTTCGCAATCGTACAATTTGGAGTTTTTGTACTTTTATGATATTCCGAGAAATTCTTTATAAAGTTTTAATTTTTCTCCTTTAGTTTTTGTTATCAATTAGATCCATTTCTTTACTTTATAAAAAGAAAAGCACCGTCTTTGACAGTTTGTGTAGCTATAACAACTCTATCTGTTAATTAATTACTTGTTTAATTTGTATGTTAACACACACCATCAAAGCAAGTCTGACGAGAATCTTCATGCTAAGCACCAATGAACTTAAGATCCTGTGCATGCTTTTCCTACCACTTCTTCGTATACAAAATTGAATTTTTCAAAATAGTTTTATATATTAATCAATTAGTTATATAAAAAATTGTATCTGATAGTGACACAAAAAATACAGAATACATTAATGCTCCATGTACGAATTTATTTAACAACTTTTGTGGCAAAAAGATTTATATTTTATTCGTTGTAAAATTAATATAAACTAAATATAAATATCTATAAATGAATCTTAAAAGTATAGCTGAAATTCCATACAAGGCAATAAACAAATGTAATGTCATTTGTCATGTCAAATTGATATATAAAGTTGGTAAACATCTCGATACCTATAATGTTGTTGATCTGAAATGATTTTTTTTGTAACATTTTTAATTCTATTACCGAAATTCGAACAAGACTAGATAGAAAGGGGGAGTTCAGAAAATAATATGACAGTTTTTAATTAACATATGGTATGCTTGGACACAATTGCGTTATTGGGTCTCAATCAAAATGATCTCCTAGGGAAATTTCTACAATGCATGCAATACAGCCCTTAAAAACGGTTTGATTGGAACGGCAATCTAAAATTGAGTAACATAATTCATGAATTGAAAATAATAGTTTTATAAAATGAATAACGATGTGTACAAAATAAATAACATTAAAAAAAAGAGAGTAAGATTATTGATAATTAAGTTAGATACCATATTCCATAAAAAATAATTTTATTTCTCTACATAGAAATTGGTAACATTTTCTATTAAATAGATTGTAATATCCATACATTAGATAAGATTTCAATCCAACCCCTTTTAAAGAGTTGTAATGTGGCCTGACCTGGAGATTCAAAACATAAGACTCAAATCAAAGGCTATGCACGAGTGAGTTTGGCCGTATGAGCATGTGTTTGTGTACATGTGAGAAAGAGAGAGAAGAAAATTAAAGCATATTCTTGTCGGTACGACCAAATATTTTATTGTCTCTCTTTCTGTCTCTCTCTCTCGTGGGTATTAATAATAATTTTAATAAAATTGAAAAAGAAAAAGAAAATGTGATGGAGTAGTGGTCATGATATTCCGACAATTATGCCACTATGAAAACGTCATGTACCAGTGGGGTGTGTGCTATAGAATAACGTGCTAATGTAGCTATAAACAAAATCAACCCCTCGAAAGGTGCATCGAAGTTTGCAAACCCTTTTGTTCTTTTTTTTATGAATCAAACCCTTTTGTTCAGATTGGCAGGAAACATACACAAAACTCTCTCTCTCTCTCTCTCTCTCTCTCTCTCTTCCTTCTTTTTCTACACTTTCAGAAACGGAGGCATCATCAGCCTTTTGTTGTTACATTTTCTAGTGCATTTGAAAATTCAAAGGCTGGATTTGGAAGTGAAAGCCATTTCTCTTTTTGGCTAACTTTTCCATTGATTAATCCATGCATTCTTGCACGTACTACCGAATCCCCTTTCATTTTCATATCTTTAAAGCTGCACTTTACATATATATCTATATATGGTAATATATTATTTATTGTATACATATTTTTTTTCTAACAAACAAAATATATTCAATTTAAAATTTAATACATTTAAATACAATTATAGATTTAAAATCATATATTGTAATGAAATTACATAGATTATGTATAAATTTCATACACATCTAATAAAATTTATGAAAAATAGATAATAATTCACTTAGACTTGTTCATCTATAAAATTCTTTTTACAACCAATAAAATTTATTAAAATTCATCATTTATTAAAATAATAATTTTTTTAATTGGATACATTAAACTTTTATAAAATCTATTAAAATCTAAATTAAATATTTATTTATTTGTATATACTTATTTTAACTCTGAATTAAATACCTACTTTTATATTTTTTTAAAATCAAACTAATTCTAATTTCAATAGACCCTTTTAAATTTTAGTAATTAACTACTAAAATATAGGCCCGTTTGGTAAGCATAATTAGATAAAGATTACATGATAGAATTGAATTATATATATTAAATACTAATATTTATTATAAAAATTTAAATTATTTTACAATTTAAAACATAATCCAATTTTTTAAAATTATCATTCAAATTAATTACAACATAAAAGTTTTAGAATTCTTATTAATTATAATTATCACTCAAATTTTTTGTAATAAAGGATAAGACAAAAGGAAAAAATTTCTAAGAAAAAAATTAAAATTAGTATTCCAAATTTTAAGAAAAAAATGATAAAAAAAGGAAATAAAATGAAAAACATTCAGATTTCTTTCATTAAAAAAAAATAATAATTCAAATTTCCATTATAAAAACCCTAAAAAATGAAATTTTTTCTATGGGTTCACCGCCAAAGCATTCAAATTTCCATCATAGACCTCCCAAAAAATGAAAAATGAAAAATAAAAAATAAAAAATGAAAAAAAGAACCAGCAAGAATCAAACATCGAACTCAGGTGGAGGAGGAGAAGACAGACAGTCAAGTGGACAAGCTTTAATCTTGGGTGGAAAAATAAGAATGCTTGATTCTATGAAGAGTGGTGGGCGATTGATGATGGAGAAGTGGAGGAATAATTGATGGTGATGATGGAAGGAGGTAGAGCGCTGACTTGTATCAGCGGTGGAGATGGCATCGTTTTCACACTTTTTTATGCGTCATCAAAATTTAATCCGTGTATTTTCTCGGGATTGAGTATCCGGTATATAGGAAGATAAAATGGAGTTCCAGATATAATAATACACCGGATACATATCTTTAAACACCACATAAGGATAATTTTATCTAGTCATGTTCTTTTATCTGATCTTGTCCTTCAAACAGGCTCTGTAAGAATAGAACTTTTGGTAGTTCCAAGTTAGATATTTTATTCATATTTTCTGTTTCAATAATTCAATATCAATTGGATTCTCATCTTATTTTTTTTTTTTTTGTTAAAAAAAAATGTTTTTTTGCACTTNACGACGGTTTCGTGTCCGTCGTCTAAACACGTAAGACGACGGATTTTCACCGTCGTCTTTGACCCTATTCTGTAGTAGTGAAAGAAACGAAAACAGATCCGGATTTTTCTGATATTGGAGAAATTTCTTGTGTTTTCTGGAAATAATGGTTAATTAAGTACTCCTCTTATTATATAATACAAAGCTTGCATACTGGAAAATACATTTTGTGTATATATCAAATTAAATAGTATAAATATATGTAATGTGTACCATCGAATTGTGAAGTTGTAGAAATGACAGTTATACATCTCATTATTGAGATTTTCATTTCAATTTAATGGCATACATCATGACATTATATAATTGACCATATGTATCAAATTAAATTCCATCTTGGTGCATAAGATCTTTCAAATAATTTCTCGGCATTCATGGTCCATGAAATTAATTACGATGTAACATAAAGAGGGTAAATTTGTAGTCGAAGAATGGAAAAATATACATATAATACATGTAATATACAATTTAGAAACAGTTAGGCAATATTTAAAAAAAATTGTGCATACGTGAGTAATAACATAGCTTTAAAGTTGTACATTTAGCAAAGCATCTAGTCAAATCTTTCCAAAGACCTATTTTTGCATATTCTTTCTGTCCTGATGATCAGTCCCTATAAACATTTTTCTTTAATTGTTGGTAAAATAGAAATACATATAGCTTTTTCGATGAATTAGAAATACATATAGCTGATTGTATTAGGAGTTGCAATACTTTATGTGGATGCGGCCAAATTATGCTCAATAAACGAAGGACAATTAATTAAGTAATATTCAGGAGCTTTGAAGGTCAAATTTATTTGTCCAATATGTAATCCAAATCAAAGTTTTTTATATATAGAAATTCCTTAATTAATATTATATCACATTGACATGAGCTGTGAATAATGAAGCACCAATTGTCACAGATTCATAGTGGAAGTGGTGAATCACGAAATTGTCTTAGAAAATGACATAATGTATGAGCATTTTTTTTTATTTCTTTTTTTATTTATTTGGCTATGCTTGTCAAATGCATGAAACTCAAAAAAAAAAATAATAATAATAATAATAACTAACTGCGTCTATACAATAACCTAGCCAGATTTCCTTTTTCTTATTTTTAGATGAAAGTGGAAATTATAAGAATTAGTGTCTTTTCAAGAGAAAATATTATCCTTTGTTTATCAATTAAGAAAATATTAACTTGCTAGAATGCATAAAAGAATATTTTTATTAATTATTAATTCAAGAGAATCTTCCAAATTCACCTACCAGTATATAAATTAATTAAAATATAGGTATTTAATAACTATTTTGTTTTTATGTTATTATTTATTTATTTATCCAAACTAGGGGATTCAAACTTAAGAATTTTAGAAAACAATATATGGACATTGCAGCAAGATTTTCGACCAAACAAATTGATAATTGTTTCAACTAGAAATTTATAAAGTTTAATTGAACTTTAATGTTACTGACTTGTAAAGTTTTATAATTTAAGACTTTTAACTTTCAAAAAGTAGGGCTTTTAAATTTTCAATTGTTGCATATTGATCCAATTACCAATTTGACCAAACAAATTGGTAACTCTTTAGTCTAAACTTACTTCTATAATGGAACTGAAAGCAGTCTAGCGAGTGAAGAAAGAGAAAAAAAAAGCAGTCAGATGGATGAAGCTATAATTAATTTAATTATTTGGCCAAATCGAGAATTAGATAAATCGAGAATTAATTGAAAAATTAAGGGTATAAATCATTATTTTTTAAAAATAAAAAGTTTAAGTCATTAAATTCTAAAATCAAAAATATGAAAGTGCAATTTTTTTTTCCACGTTAATGCCTAGGTGGTCTTCCTTTTTATGAAAAAAAAAAAAAAAAAAANGAAGATATTAATTTAAAGTTTCATACAAAATGGAGTGAAATTTCTATATTTTATGGTGAAATTTTTATGATAATTTCAAAAAAAGTTCTATATCAATTGCTTCATAATCTAGTTAAAATTTTTATAATTTTTATGAAAATTTCTTTGAAAATATAGATTATTAAATTTTAAAAATATTATAATTTTTTTATAAAATATTAGAACATTTTTTTTAAATTATAATTATTTGTTGATGATATATTTTAACTAATATTGTATTATTAGGCAAATTGAAATTTGAAAATAAAATTGAAACAATTGAAAAAAATGTAAAACAATTATTACAATTTTAAAATAAAATAAAAAGTTATATATTTAAAAAAGAAGAAGATTATTTTGACATAAATTTTCAACAAATTAAAAAAATTACTTGATTAAAACTTTAGAACTCACCTCACTCTAGAATGAATTTTCTCTAAAAAAAATCAATTACCTAGTCATATAACATATAATTTATCTTGTAAAATATATATAATTATAAAATTTAAATTGTCAAAACTCATTTCACTTTACTTCACTTTGTAAGTATCATTTTTTTTTTCAAAATTATTTGATTAAAAGTACATATTTAGAATTTCAAACCATTGATAGTGACTCTGGCTCAAGTGGCGATATTAATAGATGCTCTGGTAAAGTTTGAAGTGGTTACGAAAGATAGTCACTAATTTAATAGAGATTGAGTCCATTCACTAATGAAGAATATTATACTCATACAACACAAAATGAAGATAATGGAAATATAGAATGTGGGCCAAGAATTGATACTATAGGAAAATGATATATATGCAGAAAAATGGGTACAATGGAAATGTCACACCAAGATGATAAATTTTTTTCTACAAATTTTGAATAAATGAGGATTAGAGGTGAATATAACATTTATTTGGTGGATAGTATGGAATGTCATCAAGTAATAACTCATTGATATATTCTTAAACTCAACCGTCATGGGTTAGCAGTTATGAGCATAGTCAACCAACGCCATATCCATATTATGACTATCAACAAGGACAATCACATGTAATATTAGATCTATATAGTTGGCATATTAACAATTACATGCAAAATTATCAAAGAGATGTGCGTTTTGATCAATATTTCTCTCAATACACAACTGGAAAAGAGAATGAAGAAAAGAGTCAAAATTTTCAACTACCAAAAAATTATATGTAGTATTGACTCATATTTAAGTAATTATGTACTTGTAATATTATTATGATTAATGAATAATTCAATACTTAATTAATAATATTTTTGTTACTGTTAACGAATGTTATAAGTCTATTGATTATGATAAATATGATTTTCACTCAATATTTTTTTAATTTTTATAGTTAAATTGATAAAGTATCTAATAAATAAGCATATTCTGAAGTTTCATTAAAAATTTTCATATTTCTTTTGTATTTTTATCGATGTCGATATTTCTATTGATATTTCTGTATTTTGATACTGATATTTTTATCTTTGATGTCAACTAATAATTTATTAACACATATTATTTAGTAAATATTTTTTATAAACATTTTGATGCCTACAAATATACTATTGTTATTTGAATAATACCAAGTTATATGTTTTAATATTTAACTGATTTATGTTTAGTTATATTTATTTTGGTATATTAATATGTTAATCAATAATTAGCAAATTATACTTGGTATATATTTTGATAAATTTATTTAGTACCTCGTTATTCACTTTTATTAGATTCATTTTTTTACTAATTATGTAGCAAAATATTGTACCCATAGATTTGACTAAATAATAGTAAAAGCAGTGAGAATACATTTCCAGATCAGAAATTCAATCCTCCTAAATACATAACTTCCCCATCAATTCGTAACATATATATATATATATGTGTGTGTGTGTGTGTGGCAAGATATTAATAATTGGTAAAAAAACATTGCAGGTTTAGAAAAAAGGAGTCCAGTAGCTTTTTATCAATCTTCGAATATGTTAGCTTAGCAGAGATAAGTTTACCAATATTATCTTTTACCATATAATAATAGAATATATGAAATTCCGATTAAATAAATAGTAATCTCAAAGAAAAAATGCCGGCCCATGTATTATTTGAATATTTGATAACATACTGTGGCTCAACAACTGTTTTTTTTTTTTTTGAAACAAATTCAACAACTATTTTGATACTGGGTATTTCCACAGCATTTTAAAAAAGTGAGCAAAACTGTGTATGCTACAATTTTGATTCTAAAATTCACAAGGGTGATCTTTGAACCAAAAAAATAAAAAGNTCAACATGATACAGATTGTCACCCCTATCTCGATCACCTTCTCTCTCTCTGCGCCAAAATTTCAGAACCAATTACAGAGACCTAGATCTACATTACCCAAGAAAACAAAAGCAATTTTACGAAAAAAAAAAAAGAAAACAAAAACAAAAAATTAAATTAAATTAAACCCAGATCTACAAATTATGCTGTTATGAGTCTCCCAGCTTTCGTCCCTCCATAAACGCTGCTGGTTTTTCGGGTCCTCTTTTTTTTGGGTCCGTGATGTTTTTTTCATCCTTTATCGAAGAAACTGAATATGAAGTATTCAAATTCTGCCCCTTTTCCCTGATTTTTGCCAGACTTTTTCAAAACGCTGCTGGTTTTTCGGGTCCTCTTTTTTTTGAGAAAAGCTTCAGTGCGCCCGTCCTATAATCCTACGTGGTCCGCTAACCACTCATATAAAGACAATTATTTTTCAGCCTACATTTTCTCTCTCTCTCTCTTTGCTTTTCATCAGGCTAACTCGTTTTCTATTTTCTTTTTTTATACTTTTTTCATTTTCTCTTTCCTTCTTCCAATTCTAAACATAAAGACACATGATTTTTTTTTTTTTACGCCTTTACTCTCTTTCTCTCTCTCTCGGCTTTTCATCATAGGTCATTTTTTTTTTTCAATTATTCTTTTTCCTTCATACACTTTTAATCTACCCATCCAGTCGAATTTTTTTCTCTTCTTCCCTCTTTCTCTTCTCTGTTCAAAAATGTTCTAATACATTCCAGAAAAGAAAAAAAAATGAGCTCAGATGAAAGGCAAGAGAGAGAAAAGGCGTGAAAAACAAAAAATAAATGTGTCAAACTGGATGAAGGAAAGAGAAAAGTATTAAAAAAATAAAATAAAAATCGAGTTGGCCTGATGAAAAGCAAAGCGATAGAGAAAATGTGGGCTGAAAAACACTTGTCTTTATGTGAGTGGTTGGGCGGACCACGTAGGACTGTAAGACGGGCTCACTGAAGCTTTTCTCCTTTTTTTTGGGTACGTGATGTTTTTTTCATCCTTTATCGAAGAAACTGAATATGAAGTATTCAAATTCTGCCCCTTTTCCCTGATTTTTGCCAGACTTTTTCATTCTAAGGATTCGTAACGGATCCCACACCTTTATCCGTGTCGACCCGACACGACACGGATACCTCACCTCAATTGAAGAGCTCCAACATCACAGGCTATAAGTTAATTTTACTTCTCTAGTTACTATTTGGTTTGGTTTCGAAGTTATATTCAAAATTTGCTCAATGTGATTCTTGGGTACTCCATAGTTTTTGTACCTCTTCAAAATGATTGCAATATTTTTTTTTTTTAGGATGCTTTAGATGTTTACCTCCATTTTGTTTAAATGGGTGCTTTTTTCTTTTCTTTTTTCTTGTGTAATATTGG
>QANX01005568.1:29649-41441 GCA_003254975.1 Ochetophila trinervis
ATTTACTTAAATCTGAGTTTGATATGAAGGATTTAGGTTCTGCTAGAAAGATTTTGGGTATTAATATTACTAGAAACAGAAGTAAATTCTTAATGAAATTATCTCAAACTTCTTATGTTAATAAAGTTGTTTCTAAATTTTCTATGGGAACTTCTAAATCTGTTTCAATTCCTTTGGGAGCTCATTTAAAACTGTCTAGTGACCAATGTCCTACTACTGAAGCAGGAAAGTTAGATATGATCTCTGTACCTTATGCAAATGCTGTAGGTTCTGTAATGTATACTATGATCTGTACTAGACCCGACTTAGCTTATTCCATTAGTGTTCTTAGTAGGTTTATGGCTAATCCTGGTAGACCACACTGGGAAGCAATGAAATGTCTTCTTAGATATATGAAATTTACGGAAAATGAGGGTTTAATTTATAAAGGTGGTCAAAAAGATGTTGAATTGTTAGGATTTATGGATTCTGACTATGCTGGTGACAGAGATAATAGAAAATCAATATCTTCTTATGTTTTCACACTTTGTGGTAATTGTATAAGTTGGAAGTCTCATTTACAATCTGTAGTAGCTTTATCTACTACAGAGGCAGAATATATTGCAACCACTGAGGCTGCAAAAGAGGCTGTTTGGCTTAAAGGACTTTTGTGTGAATTAAATGTTTTAGAAAAAGATGTTATATTATACTCTGATAGTCAAAGTGCTATTCATCTTTGCAAAAACCCAGTTTTTCATGAAAGATCAAAATATATTCAAGTTAAATATCATTTTATTCGTGATCTTGTTTCTAATGATGTGTTTAAATTAGAGAAGATACCTACTGAATATAATCCTTCTGATTTTGGTACTAAAGTCTTGTCTATTGGTAAATTTAATACTTGTAAGTCTCTGCTCCGTATTGGAGCAGATTAATTTGTTTTAACAAATTAAATTGCTGAGAAGGTGTGTTTGAGTTTATGCTATATTTCTTTAATTAACCTAAGTATTTTAAGGATTAGGTGGAGATATGTAATATTAATCCTTCATTTACTTAGGCCCATCTGTTTTTGGCCCATCTGTGTTATATATTAATTGTGCTAGGAAACGCTGCCGTTCTGTCTTAACCGCGTGGAGCTGCTCTGTGATGGTGCCAGGTGGAAGCTGTATATGATATATATTGTTATGATTGGCACTGTTGAAGTAGTATGGGTGCGCCGATTTGTTTAGGGTGTTTAGGGTTTGCTTTGTGTCTCGTTTCCTTTCGTCTTCTTTGTGAGGGTTTTTCTGTGTGTTCATTCTTGGTGTTTCTGTGTGGGAAGCTGGGTGTAATGGGGTTATGGTTGTGAGAGAGTTTTGTTTATTGTAGTTAAGAATTGTGTATTCTTTCTCTTGTATAAATGGAATATAGCATACGCTCCTCACTGGAGCCAAGGATGTAGCCGAAACTTTTTCGGTGAACCTTGTAAATCGGGTTGTGTTCTTTCTTATTTTCTCTTTTGCGATCCTCAATCGATAACTAAAAACATAACAAAACATAATGGTCGATCTCTGTTGTTCAAATGTATTGTTTTCTGTTGATTTCGAAACGAGGACATCTTTCATCTTTTGCTTTGTTAATATGAAAAGAAGCAACTGATTGTTAAGTTCTATTTTAGCAATGCCTTCTGTTTAGCATTTCCTATCCATTTCAGTTTACGTGTTGTGTTATCCTGTGCATAAATAAATTCTTAATCAATTCTCGGCCGCTGGTTTCCTGCTGTTTACGGTCCAGTGCTCTGCCTCCCTTTTGACCCCCCAACATGTTTGATGCTAAGAACAAATACGGAGCCCCTGGTGAACTCAGATAGAGCAAGAATATTTCACTTGTCGTTGGAAATAATAACAAAACTCAAAGCAGAGTGTAATACCTACAATTTCTCTTCATTCGTTTTTTGGAGATGTTCTTTGAGCGAGAGACAATTTGCAATCATGAATATGATAATGAGATCATGGAAGCTGCTGACATTTAAAATGTTAAAACAGACAGTGTAAGGGAATTTTTGGTTGGTCGGATTAATTTTAGAAGTGCTAGTTACTTTTTTCTTTGGTGATCTGCTCTAGGAATTGGGTTTTTCAACCTGTTTTCTCCGGTGGATTTTTTTTTTTTTTTTGTGAGTTAATTCATGATGAAAAAGGAAAGTAGTGATGTTACTGTTATCCGTAGTAAGATGTACATAGCTCTTTCAAATGTTCATATAACGCTAAATGTCGCTAATCCAGAAACTTCAAAACCATATCTACATTTTCTCTGTGATTGAAAATTTTCAGATTTAACTAATATTAATAGTTTATATAACTTTGAAAATGACATAGAAAAGTAAATAACGAAAAAAGTTGACCAAAAAAAACAAAAAACAAAATAACTAAGAAAAAGTCATAATATCCTTACCTAACAACGTTCTCAGTCATTTATAGCCATCAATTATTACTTTTCCTTTTTCAAAGACGAAAATAACGATGCTCATCAGTTTAATAACAAGGAGATTTCCACAAAATATATTTCTTTCATGCATTACGAAATTAATCAGACTATTTTTAGTTCTTCATGGTACCTTTTGCAAGTTGCAACAACACCAAACTTTTGTAAATTCCCAATCACAGACACAGTTATGTTCGTTGCTCGTGGTCACATCTCAGTAATTATTTAAAGGGTTCAATAAATAAATTAAAACGAAATCAGTTCAAAGCACGTGGTCACATTCCTTGAAATGCAATAATAAAATGTTCGTCCATTTCCTAGAAACTTAATACACAATGATAATACTAAATATTCTTTTCTATTAGAAACGAAAGCAATAAGAAAATTCCTCGCACACCGACATTCGAAAACCAAGTTACAAGCGCGTTCTTTTTATGCGAATGTTATAATATTTATCAAAAACGTGTTGTCGTTATTTTTCTCTCTCGTCTGGTCAAATTGACTATTTCAATCTCCGCGTCGCCTCTATATATGTTCTTCATTCATTCATTTGCGTTTCCATTTTACTCACTCTCTTATCATCTTCTTCTTCCTTCAACAACTCTCTCACATAAAGGGGAAAAAAAAAAAAAAAAGTCCCATCTAAATGCAAAACATGTTCAATTTCAGACCCATTTTTGTGGTGATCATCTTCCTCGTTTCTCTGGTTTTCTTTACTACCGAGGCAGTTCGATCATTTCCCAACAAGATCAGCATTAATGGAGCAGAAATCGAGTTGGGTTTCTCTATGCAATTCTTAGAGGCACCAGATTACAGAAACGGAGTCAAATGCCCAGTTCTTGCAAAAAACGATGTCGCATTGGTATGCAACCCTTCGCTTGTTCACATCGCAATGACTATAGATTCGGAGTATTTGAGGGGTTCAATGGCTGCGGTCCACTCTGTTCTCAAACACACTTGTTGCCCAGAAAACATTTTCTTCCACTTCATTGCTTCTGATTCCGGTTCGGTTAATGTAGAGGATCTCGATTGGACTGTCCGATCCTCGTTCCCTTCGCTGAGTTTCAAAGTCTATGTTTTCAGAGAGAACCTTGTGAGAAATCTAATATCGTCTTCGATTCGTCAAGCTCTTGACAGTCCATTAAACTATGCAAGAAGCTATTTAGCAGATTTGCTTGAGCCCTGCGTTGAGAGGGTGATCTATTTAGACTCCGATATCATAGTGATCGATGATATACAGAAGCTGTGGAGAGTTTCTTTAACTGGGTCTCGGGTCATTGGAGCTCCAGAATATTGCCATGTAAAATTGGAAAACTATTTCTCTGCTGAATTCTGGTCGGATGCAGAGTATTCCAAGGCTTTTGCAGGAAAAACAGCTTGTTATTTCAATACGGGTGTGATGGTGATGGACTTGGTGAGATGGAGAAAGGGTGATTACACAAGCAAGATTGTGAAGTGGATGGAAATTCAGAAAGAAAAGAGGATTTATGAACTGGGTTCTCTTCCACCATTTTTGTTGGTTTTTGGTGGAGATGTTGAGGCTATTGAACATAGATGGAACCAACATGGACTTGGGGGCGATAATGTGGTGAATAGTTGCAGGACATTGCATCCAGGTCCTGTAAGTTTGTTGCATTGGAGTGGTAAAGGAAAGCCATGGGTGAGGCTTGATTCTGGAGCTCCATGCCCGGTTGATTTTCTTTGGGCGCCTTATGATCTTTACAGACCCCGTACCCATCTTCAGTAGAAGGGACAGACAAATATTTTAGCACAGGATTCTTTTTTTTCTTTTTCTTTTTTTCCTCCTTCGATTCATTGTACTGAACGAGATTCTTTGATACATGTGCATATGCAGAGAGACAAATCGAAATTGAAATATAATTCTATTGATTTTTTTAATAAAGTGCTTCTTTGACGCAAAAATGCAATAGTATTTTACCACACATTCATGCTCTTGAGCATCAATATTTGCACCCGTACAGCATAAATTCTGGTTTTTAAAATCCTACTTGGAAAATCAAAGCGTTTTGTGTTGATTATAAAATAGTAGTAGATAAAAACAGGCTTCCCACTTCCGGCTGACAATGAGCTCATGGATGTTGACTCTTGATTTGGATTTGTTCTACTGGCAAAAGGATCAAACCTGATGTGGGACAATTAGTCTATATCATTTTCGTATGTTTAATTCTCATTGTTGTCTAAATTTTAGAAGATAATCTAATATTATTTATTAGCATGGCTAGTAAGATCCTACTAAAGCAGTTTCTGTTGAAAGTGATGAAAAAATTGGGTATTGAGCAACTCTTATATGTTTTTGTTTGCATAAAATTGGTTTATAAACAAATATCTAGCATCCAAATCTGCACTTGTCATAACATAATTCGATTGTGATGTTGCCCGAGTGAAAACAAAGTTCTAAATGCTTACAAGACAATTGTTATTGTGTATTACAGAAAGATCGAACCGAAAAATAACATATTAATTCCAGGATGCAATACTCAAAACGAACACCTAGCTTAAACCACTTCTACTATGCCTTGTGCGTACTTGGTGAATGAAATCCTAAATGCCATATGATATGCAACTATCTTGAAACTTTCATAATCGTTTGACTTGATTATAAATTAACAGTAACATGGATAAACAGGGGAGGAGAAAGAAAATGGAAAAAATCAAAGAAAAAAAGAAAAAAAGAAGAGAAAAATAGAAAAAAGAATATACACACACTTCCCTCTCTTTACAACAATCCAACAACACAACTCAAATGCAATCTGTTTTCCAAGCCTCTCAAATGATGACCCAGTAGCATACACCTGCCAGCAGATAGAGAGTGAGCTCCTAATTCCAGATGGAAAGAGGCCAGTGCATAAAACCTCAATTATCGGCTGATTACAGGAATCAGAGATGTGACTATGGTATGAACATGAAGCATTGTCCTTTACCCAAGTGCATATCAACATTCCAGGGTTGCTCAATTTTATTGGTAAAATATAGAAAGAAAAAAAAAATTGCAAGAAAAGCAGACATTCATGAATGGGAATGACAAATATTCTTACCAGAAAAGCAGCTTGGCTAGGTAATCACGTGAGGTGCCTATGGTTTCACAGAACTCATTGTCATCGTCTGGTCTACCATCTCTATTCCCTGTGGTGGATTCTTCCACAAAAGTTGTAGAATCATCTTTGAAGAATCTTTGCAATATGTTCTGAACAAGCTGGCGTATAATATCCTCCACCTCTAATGATGATGGCCGAGATAGTTCAGTCACCTGATGTAACAAGATGACCATCATAGATTCTAGATGTTTCTACTACAGCATTCGCATAGAACCAAACGGGGGGAGAGAGAGAGAGAGAAAAGGAAAAAAATACTGCACTGGCAGTTTAAAGCAGGAAACTCTCAAGGAAAACTATGTTAAATAAGCATATTTTCGTTCATTACCATATAAGAATCCAAAGATCGTAAATAGTCCAGCAAATCATTCCTATGCTCTCTGCCATGCTCTATTTGCATATTTTCCTGCTTTCGCACATTCAGTTCCTGAAACAGCACAAAATCAACTTGAGAAAGGCATATCAAGCACTAGCAATTTGCATACACTGCAAGGAAGAACACAACAAAGCATTAAATATACTTAATGTCAAGAACTAAAAATTAAAAAGAATATATACAGCTATCTAAGTAAATTGAGACTTTTTCCATGTTAGCAAGCATTCACATACTCTAAATCTCAAGTATCTCTGAAAAAAAAAAAAAAAAAAAAAAAGCTCAGCAATAATCATCTGGCATTCTATGCATAAGGTTATTTAGCAAGCATAAAATAACTCCACCATAAAATTGCCTATAACAGCAATCTATATAGATTTTACCCAAAAAAAAAGCAATCCATATAGATGACAACTAGCTCAATGGAAATGAGAAGAACTAGCACCTTCCTCCATTGAACTTCTAAATTGAGAGGTCAAAACTATTAACCATGATCCTATAATAAGCGGAGAAAAATTAGTTGCCAAAGCGCATATTTTCTTTTCAAATTGCCTGAGCAGGTATATAGTCGTTATATTCTGTCCTAGAAACATATAAGTTATATTTGTTATATGATCGACATTGTTCTGCAGTCATAAAAGCAAAATGGTCCGCAATAGCAGCACTTCTTCGCAAAAACTGTCCTTGCTTCAGAACAAGCTTCAAGCAAAATACATGAACTTTACTTAGTATGCATTTCCATATTTTCCTTAATTGAATTCCACCACTCAAACCCATTAACACAAAAAGGAAAGGAAATTTCAGAACAATTAGCTCACCTGTTTTGCATTGGACAACTCCGACTGCAACTGTTGGATACAATTCAAAGCCTCAGGAGATAGATCCCCAAAAAGCTTAGGACTTGTTACCTCCAATTCTTGGAAACTCGTCCCAACCCCAATTTCACCCCTCTCCTCGTTTTCAAGCACTTCAGAAACCCCGTCCCGATTTGATTCATTCAAAAGCTTCGAATTTTCCATTGACAAATCGAAGTTCCTCATCAACGATATGCGATATTCCGCGTTCCAAAGTGTATACCTAATATCAATCCACACCAAACCAATCCAATAAAAATCAAACTGTTTTTGGTTCCACCAGCAATCGAATTTAATTCAAAATCCAATTTTGATCGACAAATTCAAAGCTAAAAAATTGCTCACCCGGTGATGATGGAAGATACGATGAGGCGATCGAGAGGGCCTTTAGAAACCCTTACAGTGACTGAAAACTGATCAGATGGTAGCAGTCCTAGCATAGTTGAGATGGTCTGCTTCATAGAGTCCTTGGCGCAATCAGAAACGCCCTTGGAGATAACGGACGTGTCAAGAGGTTCGATTCGCTTGAGCATATTGGCAATTACAGAGAAGCCGCGGTCAAAGCCAGACTTCCTCGTCGAAACAAAGTCATCGGAGACACCTCCGCCGTCGACACCGGAGATGAGGCAGTTGACAGTGGCGGCCGACCTGGCAAGGCGACACCGTTGCAAGGAAGGGAGAAGAGGGCGGGCGATAATGAGGTGGCGCGAAAGTGGCGGTTGGGGAGGCTGACGTGGCCTGAGCGAAAGGTCGGTAAAGCGAGAGAGAATGAAAGCTCGAGCTGTGGCCGCCATGAATGAAATGGGCTTTGTCTACTGGGACGTAAGAGCTCTCTCTCTCTCTCTCCGCCTCAGATTATGTCTCGTTGGCGTCCTCGCACTGCTTCTACAAATCTTTTCCTTACCCTCTTCTCGGAGCCCACCAAAGTTTGTTTGCTTCTGTAACTAGCGCTGCTTGTTAGAAACTGCCCATGGTTTACACAACCAATTACAGATTCGCCATTGGGATTTTTCGACTGCCAAAGTGCGAGGTCGAGATTCTCAGGACGGTAAGGCCAAAGTGTCCACGTTTCAATTTTATTGTGCATACTTTTTTGTAGGGTTAATTTTTTATTTAAATTAACTTTATAATATATTTATAATTTCTGTTCATATATATAATTATTATATTTTTAATTTGAAATATATTTTTATCAGTAATAATTGAATAAGAGTATATATCATTATAAAGTGCACTTATATTATCAGATATATAAAAAATTAAATTTAAGCTAAATTGTTTTGCATATTTATCTTTTATTTTTATTTTTTTTGGTTGAATATATATCTCTGTGGTCAGTTGTGTTTGGATCACTTAATTTAAAATATATATATTATTGTTGTTGTCTGTGCTTTATTTATTTATTTATTTATTTTTAGTGAATTCGTTGTTTGCGCTCTCATGATCGAATGGTCTGCAAAATAAATGCTGCGAAACAAATACAAAAGCGTGAGACCCTCGGACGCCAAAGTTAATTTTCGAACCAAAAGCTCTAAGTAAAAAAAGATTATGGAGTTGTTCCTGCTCTTTGTTTCTTACCTTTTTGGAAGAATATTATAATTTATTTATATTTAGTAGAAGATGTAGTAATCTTTAAGTAAACTCTCAGCCAGATGGGTGACACGTGACAGGTAGAAACCTAGGTTAATATCTAATGGGCTGTGGGTCTCGCTTGGGCTTCTTGATATTTTTCTCATGTGGGCTCTAGGATGGGCTTAGTCCCCATATATGGGCCAAAAACAATTAGGTACTCTGTTTCTTGGGAACGGTGGCCTAGCTTGTAAGTACAAACTGTGGTTACTAATCATAGTGTTCGACTCCCAACCTTTGAATCTTCTTTCTTATTGTGGGACATGAAGAATTAACTTGTTTAGGCATAAAAAGTGTTTGAAAGGTTTTGAAGGAGGAAGTCCGTAAGTGCATTTAGGACATGCATCCTCTCAAAGCCCCAAGCCCTGATGGATTTCCAAAGGCTTTCTATAGAGTCCACATAACTATTATTAAGGATTAAGTTGTCAAAGCTGTGCATGAATGTTTCAGACTCAGGACTATCACCCCAGGACAGAATAGAACCTTCATAGTGTTAATTTCGAAAGTTAGACAGACAGCCAATTTCTCTCATTTTAGACCGATTAGTCTTTGCAACTTCAGCTATAAAATTATCTTCAGAATCTTGGTGAATCGGATGAGGAACCTCTTGAGCCGTCTCATTTCCCTAAATCAAGAAGTGTTCGTAGAAGGGATGTGGATTGCTAAAAAAACGGTTATCGCTTAAGAGATTTTCCATAAAGTGAGAAGCCACAAAGGAAAAAATGGATTGATGGTTATCAAGCTTGACCTCCAAAAAGCCTTTGATCGGCTAGAATGGTCCTTCATCATGGAAGCTATGAAATTGTGGGGCTTCAGTTAGGAGGTGAGAAGAATGATATTTAGTTGTATTAGTACTGTTAATTATAACATTTTTGTTAATGGAAGTCAAATTGAGTATTTTAACCTTAGAAGAGGCTTAAGGCATGGGGATCCTCTATCCCCTTACCTTTTTATCTTGTGTGCTGATGTGTTTTCAAGGCTTATTGAGAGAGAGAAAATCATTCAAGGAATTAAGATTTGTAACCAAGCCCTTGATATATCTCACATCTTTTTTGCGGATGATATCCTCTTTATGTGTCGGGCAAACAAAACTAATGTTGTTGCTATTACTCGTATTATTGAGCAGTTATGTAAAGGTTTGGTACAATTGGTTAATAGAAATAAATCACATGTGCTTTTCTCCAAAAACACAACAACCAGGACTAGGAGTGTGATTAAGAGTACTCTGGGTCTTAAAGACTTAAAAGAAGGGGCTTTATATCTTGGGAACAACCTGATCTTTGGAAGGAACATAACGAAAGAACTTGGAAGGCTGAAAGAAAAGGTCCAGAATCGGATTGAGGGGTGGCAGGCTCAACTCCTCTCTAAAGTTGGAAAGGTGACTTTAATCAAATCAGTCATTCAGGTCATACCAATCTATACATTCTCTATTTTCAGGGTCCCTTTGTCTTTGTGTAAAGCATTGGATAGCCTTGCTAGAAAATTTTGGTGGTCTAATTGAAATTCAGGTGGGGGTATTGCTTGGAAGTCATGGAATACGATCTGTACTCCCAAAAAGCTAGGGAGATTGGGGTTCAAAACTTTCCAGGACATAAATCTATCCCTTGTTGCTAAGCTTGGGTGGAAAATTGCAGCTGGAGATGATGCTCTATGGGCAAGATTGATGCGGGCCAAATATATCAGAGGAAACTCTTTTTTGGATTGCAATGCGAAGCCAAAGGATTCTATGATTTGGAAAGGGATCCTGAGTACCCGAAACATCATCTCCAAGGGCTTTTGTTTTAAGATTGGCATTGGATGGGGTGTAAACCCTTGGAAAGACCCGTGGATCCCTTGGATGGAAGGGAAAAACCTGAGGACAAATGAGGGGGTTTCCACCGAGGGACTTGATAGGGTGGCACTCTATTTGAACCACCCAGACTTTAGCTGGAACCTTGAGAAACTCAAAACCCTTTTTGATGAGAATATTGTGGCTGAAATTTGTAATATTCAGCTATATCATCCCAGAGAGGACAAGCTCATATGGACAGCTACAAACTCGAGGGTGTTCTCACCCAAAAGTGTGCACACCCTAGGGAGTGGAGTTGAATATGAGGAAGAGGCAATGGGGTCTGGAAGCAGAACTGGAAATCCAAACTACACAAAAGATTCAAACTTTTCATGTGGAGGATGACATCGGAGTGTCTCATTACCAAGGAAAATATATGGAAAAGGATACGTAAAGGGGACAATCTTTGCACTCTTAGTGAGGAAGAGGAAGAAACTGCCATACACCTCTCCTCCAAATGCTCGGTTTCGAGGGGGGTGGCGTTTGCTAGCAGCCTTAGTATCCGACTGGATATATTAATGCTATTAATACCCCAGACCTTGTTTTATGGTGTCTTTCCTTATCATGTTCGGAGGAAATTAATTTGCCGCTGGTCATGGTTTGTTTCTTCTACTCAATTTGGATTTTGAGGAATGATAAGTTGTACAATGGCAAAAAGGATGTAACGCAAATGGTGGCATTTTGGAAATTTTTGGTCAAAAAATTTGTTTCTATCTAGAATGAGAGGAAGGAAGATAGAGAAACCGAGTTAGACTTGGTGAGGTGGGATTTTCCTAAAGAGGATAGTCTGGTCATTAATCTTGATGTTGTTTGGAAAAATGGCAAGAATTGTGCAGCTATGGTTGTGAGGGACTACTGGGGAAAAGCCAAATTGGTGGCAGCCACGGAAATCTAAGTGTAGTCTGTGGAAGCACCAGAACTAAAGGCTCTAGTATGGGCTATGGTCACTACTGGTGGGAAGAACTAGAATAAGGTGGAATGGCGTAGCAATGCCATGTCTATGGTCAACCATGCACTCTTTTCAACTAAACTTCTTGGATGAGATACCATAAACGATTATCTTACTTTTCGGATATACCTTTAAATCCCTGAATGGTCTTTGGTTTGGGTGTCTGGTGAGTCAAACAAGAGTGCAGACATCATGGCCAAATTTGCTTTTCGTAGTAATAGGGACTTTGTTTTTGAAATTTCTAATCTTTCTACCATCCGAACTGATATTTGATATCGGTTGTTGGCTGAGGAAGCAAGGGTTTAGTAAGTGTTTTCGCTCCTACCGGTTTCCTTTTGTATTTTTGTGCTCAATGCAACTACTAATTACCAAAAAAAGGAAAAAGATATCGTTGGGTTCCGACAATTGTTCTTTAGTCTGTATATTAAGCAAGTAAATTATGAGTAAAGATATCAGTCAATTTTTCTGTTTGGGACCCCTTGATGTCCCCATAATAGTTCTTCTTCCCTTTTTATTAAAATTTTTTAATTCGGAAGCTATAAATATTTATATTAAGAAATAAATGTTTGATACACATTTATTGATAAAAAAGAAGAAGCTTTTTTAA